>CBMN011743829.1:5103-15876 GCA_000582825.1 Hordeum pubiflorum | reverse complement strand
AGAGTCAAGGGGCAATAGACTGAGAGGATGGTTGATGTATGGACAAAGAGGGCTAGGGATAACAAGTTCAACAGAAAAGAGAGGCTAGAGGGATGCATGGCGTTTTTTGGAATAGAGAGAAGATACTTGCGTTTGTGCTGTGGTTGAACATTGCGTGCAATGTCTTCGTTCAGAAAAAGTATTATGAGTATTGTTTAGAAATTTATTTATTGGCCCGTGGCAATGTACGGGCAGTCTAGTGGGTTACTTACGATTTTTGTGAGCCTCTACATGTACTGGGTTTCTAAAAACGGTTTTGCTAAGGCACATCTAGATGTGATTTAAGTATTGCACATCTAAGTCATATACCATTGATTTTACATGAAGATTTGTGCGGGCATTTTTTTTTTCCTTTTTCCTTTTTATATTGATTGAGTCATATTTAGAGTGCAATACTTAAATCAGATCCCAGACAAGACACTTCTAAAAAATGTTGCATGATCGGTGCGGACTGACGTAGGTACATGCATGCGGCCGTTCGTTCGGGAGTTCGCTCTCGGCGCCGCACCTCCGATCCTCCGAAGCCGGTCGGTTGCACGCAATATCGCCCGGAGCTGATTCGCCCGCACGCGCGGCGCTAAGGCTGCCAACGTCGGCAAGGTCGCGAATTTGGTTGGCCCCGTAGCGCTCTCGGCGCAGTGGACACCGCCGGGCAATGGCCACGTCGTCGACGCTGAGCCAGACGCAGCGGTACGCGGCGGGTGCGCTCCTCGCGCTCGCGCTCCGCCAGGCGCAGATCCACCAGCGCGTCCTTCTCGGCTCCCACGGCCTCGACGAGGGCCCGGACCCTGAGACCGCCGTCCTCTCCAGCGACGACCCCGACGGCCGCGACCTCTGGACCCACGACTCCCGCGGCCTCCTCCGCCCCGTCCTCAGGTCGCCCCTCTCTCCCCTGCCTCTCACATGCAGCATGCTCCGTCTCTTGAATCTTGATCCGGCGTGCCATGGTGGGCGCGTCGCGTTTCAATTCTCAGGTTCCTCGAGATCGACCCCAAGGCCTGGCCGGGCGTGGAGAAGACGGCGGCGACCTCCGAGCCCAAGCACCACATTGGAGCCGTACGTGCCAACAACGCCGCGCTGAATTCCACCCCCATTTCGACGTTTCGTGTGACGTTTCCTCGCGCGCGCAGTTTCTCCGGAAAGTCTTCGAGGACGAAGATGACGGCGAGAAGGCCGCCGCCGACAGGTCCGACCTCGAGCTCGCGCTCGCCAAGGCCGTCGACGCGATGGCGATGGGCCTGGAGAACGACGTTGCACCGGGCGACCTGCTCAAACAACACGTGTTCGGCGCCGCCAACAATGACGAAGAACCGGCTGACGACGGGTCGCCGTCGTCGCCGGGCGGCGGGCGCTCCAAGGACTACCGGAAGATGGCGGTCCTGTACATGCTGCTCTCAGCCTGCGTGGCGGACGTGAACATGGGCGAGGACGGCATGGGGTCCCCCCGCATCAGGAAGGGCTACGACGCCCGCCACCGCGTCGCGCTCCGGCTGATCGCGACCTGGCTCGACGTCAAGTGGATCAAGATGGTAACCAGCCTCCATTCCTCCAGAATGCGCATAATGAAGCAGCATGCTAGCTAGTTCCTACCCTACCGTGCTGAATTTTTTCTTTGGCATCGAACGCCTTTGGCATTGTAGGAAGCTGTCGAGATAATGGTTGCTTGCTCTGCTATGGCTGCAGCGAAAGAGGAAGAGAAGTCGCGTGAGAGTACGTCGCCGAGAAGCAGGTGGCAGAAATGGAGGCGCGGGGGGATCATCGGCGCCGCCGCCTTGACCGGAGGGACGCTCATGGCCATCTCCGGGGGTGATGATTACGTTACACGGTGTCGAAATCAATCCTGATGACATCTCTCCGCGATCTGCATGCTGAAGTAGTTGCCTGAATCTTTTTGCAGGTCTAGCTGCTCCAGCGATTGCTGCAGGGTTTACTGCCCTTGCTCCGACGTTGCACGCGCTTGTCCCTGTCATAGGGGCTAGCGGATTTGCTGCTATAGCTACTGCTGCTGGACACACCGCTGGCTCAGTAGCAGTTGCTGCATCATTTGGAGGTGGGCCTTCCGCATTTTGCTCCATTAGATGATGATCCACAAGTCTTTAATCTTCCACGGTAACTGATCGTCATCTTTGGTTGGACTCAGCTGCTGGGGCTGGGTTAACTGGTTCCAAAATGGCCAAAAGAATTGGAAATGTGAAAGAATTCGAGTTCAAAGCCCTCGGCGGGAATCATAACCAGGGTGTAGGTGTTTGTCCTCTCTCAGTTGCACACTGGTCCATCCAATGCACTGTCTTATATTTCCATTAACAACTACATACAATGTTGTTTACTGATGATATGAACTGGGTTGCATGGATTTTTTTCCCTTGCAGCGCCTAGCAGTTTGCATCATGGTTTCTGGGTTTGCTTTTAACGACGACGATTTTTTAAAGCCATGGGAAGGATGGAAGACTAATTTAGAGAGGTACTTTTTCCTGATACAGTATTTGCTGAGCACAGCTCTTCTTATTATATGCGCATTCCTTAGCAGCATATATATATTTATGCTTTAACGCTGCAACAAGTAAACAAACGCCAGAAATTAGATTTATGATACAAGACATTCAGATAACATTGATAGAGGTGAGTAATTATTTTCAGCAACAAGCTTGCACTGAGTAATTATTTTCAAGAAGAAGCTTACCATGCATTACTAGAGACACTTTGCAATTCTCACTCGTAATTGGCAGGTACATTCTTCAGTGGGAGACTAGGCATATAATTGCCTTGAGTACAGCAATACAGGATTTTCTGGCATCAAGTAATGTTCATGATTCATCCAATATGTGCATTCCGCACACGCTTTAATTAAGAATCACGGTTATCACTGCAGGAGTTGCAATGGAGTTGATGAGGGAAGGTGCAATGCAGACTGTGTTAAGTGGTATAATTTCAGCATTTGCATGGCCTGCTACCTTGGTAGCTGCTGCAGATTTTATTGACAGTACATGGTCCATTGCTATTGACAGGTGCCTTCCTGCACTCTTCTGACCTAGATTGGCACATTTTTTATTTCTCTAGTAACATCCAAGGGCATAGTTTCACAAAACTAAACACTAACTGAAAGCACGGCTCCACACTCTGAGACAGACATACCAGCTTTTGATAAAAAAATCGATCTGTGTATAAACTATAAACCCCCAAAAAAACTTGATTCTCTTAGTTGTCATGAATTCAAGTTTTGGGAATCCAAATCGGCTGAATTTTCACCAGTTTCGGCTAGTAACTTGTCAAAACAAAAAAAATGGTTCCAGCTACTGGGGGAACCAGACAGGAATTGGAAACTGAATCCTGGTCAAGAGCTATGCTGCATCCACTATTTCGTAGTTTATTCTTTCTAACTTAGCCTGCGTTCTTGTAATCTTTTCTACCTGATAAATCTAGTAGATGATTCCAGATCAGATAAGGTTGGGAAAATGCTTGCTGAGGTGTTGCTCAATGGACTGCAAGGAAGCAGGTACCTATACCTGAACCATACCTGCAATCTAGTACAAAATAATTCAGTAAACTCCTGTGTCTTCACGGAGCTAATTTTCTCCCCCATATCACAATCATTTCCAGGCCTGTCACTCTCATAGGTTTTTCGCTCGGTGCGCGTGTCGTGTTCAAATGTTTGCAGGAATTAGCTCTTTCGGGCAATAACGGTACGTGTCTTGCGTTCTTCTCTAGACCATGCAGGAGCATAACTAGGTGCATACTACCTGTTAGCCAATATGGCCCGTTTGGAGCTGAGAAACTTTTCTGGTTCATATGAAACATTTTGCGAAAGCTTCTCATTCATTCGAAACGAGCCCTGCGCGCTAAATGTCTGCCAATATGGAGTTAGTTGTCTATTCATTCAGCTGACAAATTGAACATGAAACAGAGGGAATCGTCGAGAGGGCGGTGCTGATAGGGGCACCGATCTCAGTTAAAGACGAGCTGTGGGGGCCTGCCAGGAAGGTAAGGGCAGCAGTGATTCTGACCTTCTCACAGATGACAACATCATACTATCAAACTCTGCATCAACTGGGGAGTTTCTATGTGAGATCCCACACAGCTGAACCCATGCGTATGTATGTGCAGATGGTTGCCGGAAGGCTTGTGAACGTGTACTCCACCAACGACTGGATCCTCGGCGTCACTTTCCGGGCGAGGTAAACTAGCTCGTGCCCCTCAATGCTCTTAGTTTTCCGTCGAAAAGAGAGCGGGGGAAGAAACCTCGGCCTCTGCATCGAGCGATGCACGCAGCCGTCTGAATGCTCTGACAATGTGGCCTCTCGTGCAGCCTGCTCACGCAAGGCTTGGCTGGAATCCAGGCGGTCCATGTCCCCGGGGTTGAAAACGTACGCCTGCTTGCTTGCCGCGCTCAACCGAGTGAACTCGTTTCTGTGTGGGTTACATTTTCTTGATCGGGTTGCTGCTCGACTCACGCAGGTTGATGTCAGCGAGCTCGTCGTCGGGCACTCCTCCTACCTGGGACTCATGCAGCAGATCCTGGAGCAGCTGGAGCTGAACACCTACTACCCGGTCTTCTCCCCCGGCACGCCCAGATCGAAATAACCGCGGCGCGCTTCTGCTACATGATTCGTGTGACAGGAGGAACGGTGTTATATGTGATGAATATAGTCACCAAGGGCTGTATGTAGCTAATAAAGGGAACTTTTGATGTAAGGGTAAAGGAAAAAACGATGTTTCCATAGACCAGTTTGACTAGCGAAACACCCATGCGAGTAAAAAGCTGACGCGGTGGGTTTAGAAGATGTATGTCCATTTTATGCCAGATTCAACTCAAGATCTGATAACATTCCTTGTGTTATACATATCCAAACAACAGTGATTAGGAGCAACATTTTTAGGTTTGAAAATTGATGGATGGAGCATGAGAAGAAAAAAAATGTCCCTGTGTGGCTCCAGTCCATCAATTATGCAGATGTTGCTAAGAGGATTGATGCTAAAATGAAGATCCTGAGAAAACATCTCAATCATGGGTCAGATATCGGTTGAGACACAAGCTCCTCAGCCTGGCTGCGGTCCAGAGGATCCGCATCAGGCAGCGATCCAGGCTGCAGTGGCTTCGGGTAGGCGACGCCCACTCTAAGTTGTTCATCAAGGCCAACGGTCACCGGCGTAGGAATTGTTGAATAATTAAGCAACTTTCCATTAAGTTTAATCTAGAAAAACAGAAGATAAAACATGATAATCATGATTATCATTGCCAAAATATGTGAGAAACTCCATGTCCGAAACCTTTTTTTCCTGGTCATGGATAAGTTGAAGTCAACTCCATTGAACTGAACATAGTGGAATAAATCAGGCTCCAAAAGCGGAGAATCTACATTCATACTCATCATCAGTGGTCTTTTAAGATAAAATGCTATCCAATCATATGGATATATTTACTAGCATCTGAGTGGCGCCAAGAGCTCTGTTCTAAGCTGACTACAAAGTGGCTTGTCAGGCTATACAAAAATGTGAGGTAAGGCGTGGTAGCTTCACAATGTGTTTCCTACCACGATGGTCAACGGTGCACATAAGAGCAAGATGGCCCCTTCCAGCAGTGGCCATTCTCATAATATTTGCATATTCCTCGTTGAGACTGCCCTCTTGACGATGATCTTGACGACACGCCGCTGCCATGATCTTGACGATGTTCAGACCTCCTAGAGTGGTTCGAGCTACCTCGCCGTGATTCGTTGTTCTGATAGCTACCCCGCCGTGAGTCGTTGCCCTGAGAGTACCTATCGTGGTGCTGATGCGACTGGCTGCCTCGACTAGCACTGCCAGAAGATGGAGGCCAGCTCTTGTTGTTCCCTGGTGCCTCTCCCCAGCCGGCAGAATTTGAATTGATGTTTCCCTGTCTCCTTTGTGCTTCTGAAGAGCTTCTAGCTGTTGGTGTTGTTGTTTGGTGAGCTGAAGACGAGTTACGGTTTTGGCTGGCACTCATGGAATTCACCTTTGAACTCTCACGAGCTGACGAATGCCGACCTGGAGTTTTTCTCCCTTCCGGAGATGAACTTGATCGTAACCAGCCTGAGGCTTTTGTGCTTCCCTCTAGAGATGAACCCCAACCTGAACCTTTTGTGTTTCCCTCTAGAGATGAACCCCAACCTGAACCTTTTGTGCTTCCCTCTAGAGATGAACCCCAACCTGAACCTTTTGTGCTTACCTCTACAGATAAACCCCGCCCTGAACCTTTTGTGCTTCCATCTACAGATGAACCCCAGCCTGAACCTGATTGCCATCCTGAAGCCTTTGTGCTTCCCTCAAGAAATGGGCCTGGTGCTTGCCTGCCTGAAACTTTTGTGTTCCCGTCCAGGAATGAGCCTGCCGGTTGCCGACCTGAAGCTTTTGTGCTCCCCTCCAGAGATGAGCCTGATGGTTGCCTGTCGGAAGCTTTTGTGCTGCCCTCCAAAGATGAGCCTAATGGTTGCCCGCCTGAAGCTTCTGTGCTCTTGAGAGATGAGTTCAACAATGCAGCAGTGGGTTTTAGTTTTACCTAATCAAGTCAGAAGTAACATGTTTAGTTGGACTTAATCCACAGATATTTCAGAGGATCATGTTGCTAGGATTTCTCCTTTTGAAAGATACATATCGTGTTGGACCTCAAGACCTAGATATTTCAACAAGGATTACCTGCTCTGGCACTCCACAATCTGTGGAAGCACTTGGGTTGCCTTTTTCCATCTTCTTTTCCTCTGGTGTTGGTGATATTTCAGCAACAGCGCTATTTCCTCGGGCTACTACCGCCTCCTCTATAATGCATGAAGCATCTTTTCCACCAGCTCCAAGATCTGTAGAAGATGGTGTAAGATTCTCTGTCAAGTTAACACCAAAAACAGGAAAAGACTATCATTTCATTAACCTGAGGAAGGTTGGAGAGCAGGTGTTGGTGAAGACAATGACCACATGTCATTGCTTGGGTCATCTTGAACACCCCACAGGGCAGAATCAACAGCTCCACCTTGATAGTAACTAGGTTCACCCCACGGAGATAGCGCAATAGGGCTAGAGCACTGCGGCCTTTCTTCCTCAGCTGAAGCTGGGGTGAAATTTTCCAAATGCGTTCCAGCATGCACATTATAAGTTCCACAGTTCTGTTCTGTTAAAGATTCTAGCACATTACACACTTCAGCATCAGAGACAGAACTAACAATTATGTTATCTCTCTCAGCCGATGTGGCATCTCCTTTTAGTTGCTCTGTTTGAGTGACGCAGCCTCCATCTTTTAGATCTCTTTTTTCTACACATGATGTTTGTGTTTCCTTGAGTAATTGCGAGCCAACAAATTTACTTGAAGGCGGACCAGATGTTTCTGACACGAGAGCTATTGAAGAGTGGTCATATGCCTTCGTAGCTGAATCTGCAGGTGCTGCTGATGTTGACCCTGACTTGTTCATCGCACGCTGCTTCCTCTCAAGTTTTGGAGTTGGACTGGGATATTGATCTTGAGTGCCAGGGGATAACACTGAATCAATTTTGAGCTCAAAAAGTTGATTAACTGAAGCATTTGATGCATCAGGGGGGCATGATTTCTGCAGATTCATGATCTCCTCGGTCTTGCTTAAACTAGAAGTGCATGTAAATGAAGTTGATTGTGCACTGCAGGCAGGAGCTCTTGATTGACTAGGAATGCCCAAGGATGAATTGGATTCTCTTCCATCAACAAGATTTGACCTTGAACAACTCTCAGGCTTTGCTGAAGCAATTGAAACTTGAATTTCATCACGAGCAATAGGCTTTGTTGTTAGATTCCAGCAAGTGCTTTCCTGCCTTTGAGCGGCTTTAAACTCAGATGGACTTGAAGTACCACATGAGATTGCAAGGTCTCGCTCGGATTGCTTTGGAGTAGCTATGGGTACTTTCTGTGAACGAAAATCCATCTGTGTGTTCAAATTTTCCACAAATCCTGCTTGTGAATTACTTTTTGAATCATTTTGCAATTGCTTCTGCGTAGTACACACACCAGTATGAGGCTTCATGGTACTCTGGCTGTTGTGACTCCTTGGTGGTGGGGTTGGACTACACAAACCACCAGTTTCTTGGCGATTGTTGTGTTCCCCAATCTTATCTCGGGGGACCCCATCTCCATGAGATCCTGGTGATCCATATGAACCAGCAAAAGATGGAATGGTGGATGAATAGCTAGCTTGATGATGAATCTGGACACCAGAAGTCAGAGGCTCCCAGCCTGTTGTTGATGGCAAAGCTTCACCCATAAAGTTTGGACTTTCTCTTCTCAGAGGAGGACGGTCAGAAGACTGGCTAGGTAATCCAGAAGAGTAGACGTTATAACCAATAGGGGAAGTGATGTTTTCAGTCATACTTGGGTTAATTCTATCCTGCCCAGAGCCTGCCCACGCAGATTTATTGTTGTTAATAACTGGCGTAGGTTGGATGATATCTTTCTGCTGTGTTGAGAGCACTTCAGTCAGCAACAACGAGTTCTCTTCACTCTCAAATGTGAGCCATATCTTCATGCCACTTGGGAAATAAGTAGTCCACTTGGATAGCTGTGAAAGAGTAAACGGGCCCTGAACATTTCCAGAAGGGTCCTTGTAGTGCCATACTTTTTCTTGCTCCGTGTCACTTGATACAACCCCAGATGATGGAACTGATGCAGCTTCACCCGCTGTGTTGTTTAAATCAATGCGAGACCGAGGAATATTCCATCCATTTGCTGCCTGCAAACTGGTGATACTTCCTGCTCCTGGTATATGTGTTACACCCTCCGTAGGAGGATTTAAACTAGAGTGATGACTAGCATCGGAACATTTTTGTGACAGGTACTGCACAGCGTTTGATTCTGTCCCTTCTCTTCCAGGAAACTGAAAATCTGGTCCATTCCTATTTATGGTCAAATCAACTGCATACAAGTCAATAAGTTCTCAGAAAATTAATATTTACTAGTGGAATACACCATTGTAGAATATGATAAACAGTCAACAGATAAAGTACCAGTTGTTTCATCATTCCATTCTTCAGCAGATTCATAAGTAGGAGCCATATGGGGGTCAACATGTACTTCTGGAACTTCATTAATTTTGCGTGCTATTTCTTCAGGAGTGTTCAGAAGTTGTAACTTCTCTACGCACTCTCTTAGTGTATGAAACAGTTAAGGATCATCAAATGAAGGTAGCACCAATAACAACACTTAAATGAAGAGCACACATGATTACCTACCTTATGCAAAAAAGAAAGCCAAACATAAATTGCTTGAGAACATATGACAGGATAGATGCACATGCAAAATCTTGAGAACACTGAATGATAGCACAGGTTTAAAGATGAAAGATGGTTTCCACCTTATTGAGGGCTATCCTTATGAAGAGAACACAATATTTTGAGTGTGAGAAAAAAAGTTCGGAGATAAGAAACTCCAATTTAAGACAAAACAACATAAAACAAAAAATAAGCGCCAAAGAGGTTGTGAGTTAAACCCAAGGTACCTAGCAATCCCATGTAGTATCTTCATTCTCCAGAGAGGTTATGAGAAACTATCAATAAAGAATTTTTACAAATTCTAAACCCCAGTCCTTGGTCACAAATGTTATGAGTTAAAGTTTCCCAGAATAAATGTGTCCTTGTGCCAACAAATATGTGCACGATGGTAGTGTATTTGAAAGCTTTAAAGGTTCAGCTACGGTGAGCATATGCATGCAAAGCTGTGACCAAACAATCGAGGACCAAAATAAGATCTTCACACTAAACGACCCACAGAAACACCAACACGGAGATAAAAATATAACTAGCTCAACATGCTAAGTTAGAAGGATATTCTTTTCGGCGGCCAGTTTCACTAGCACGGTCACGGAGATGGCTCAGCCTCTGCTTTTCATTTACCAACCACTGAAAAGGATTTAACATAGAATAAGTGCTGTTAGGTCAAGCTAGAGAACCTATCAGTTATTACCAAATAAGCAACCTCACCCCATCACCACTTTTATTTGTTAGTGTAGTACTTACATCATTAATTTGCAGAGATTGGAAGCTTTTGGCTATCTCATATATGTCTCCCTGAATTAATAAGATAAAGAAAATGATTCAGGCATACACAATTTGGTAACTTAGGTATCAGACGGATCATCATAAATTGGATCTTGATCAGCAGTACCACTTTAAGTCGAGGAATTAGACCATACTTCATGCTCTGGCGTAAGCGTTTGCATTCATCCTACATTATACAAGCAAACAAGCCAGTTAGATAGAACAAAACGTAAGAGACACTCATCTAGCACTACCCCCACATTCAGCAGTCAGAAAATTACATCTAAGGGCTAGTGAGAAAAAGGGGGAGATAAAGATTGGCCAACACAGTCTGCATTATAATCATAAGGTCAATAAACAAGAATATTGTTGCATCGAGATCCAAATCCAACAATCAAATTCAAATTCTAGATTGATTCTTGGCAAGCAGATAAGAGACTAAATATGTTAAAAGCTTGTGAAAAAGAGACAAATGGGATTGTGAATGATTGACAATAGCCCCTTATTGCACAATACACATGATCAAATAAAGATGTCCATATTCAGTGTCAAAATTAAACATAACCACTAACAAATTCAAGAAGGCAGTATTGAGACACAACACCAACCTTTGATGATCGTGTCACTTACTACAGACTATAGTACTCCCTCCGTTCCTAAATATAAGTCTTTTAAGAGGTTTCACTAGTGGACTACATACGGATGTATATAGACATACTTTAGAGTATAGAT
>CBMN011743827.1:0-19881 GCA_000582825.1 Hordeum pubiflorum | reverse complement strand
ATGTGCCATTTGTTTGTGTGAACTTGTTATGTTATGAACTTCGTTTGTGATTTTGAACTTGGTTGGTTGAGATGATGTGACATTATTGTTGATGTGACGTGTAATTGAATTATGCTATGTCTTTTTATTTTTCATTTTTGATGAAATATCATCATATTGACTTCAAAAAAATGCATGTTGCAAGCGCCGTCTGCTCACGCGCGCTGTAGTTTAGCGCGTCTGCTGGAGCGCCGCGCGCGGGCAAAATTATGCGGCGGCCGCTGGAGCTAGCGCTCGCCGGCGCGCTAAAAAAATACTATTTGCGCATGCTAAAACCGTTTTTTGCGTGCCGCGCGTTGCGCGCCTGTTGAAGATGCTCTAAACAGTTGAGCTAACTCTAATTCTATCATTTCTATACCGAGAAGTTCTAATAGTAATGGTATCCTCTATCCTTCCTGTCCATTTTTACATCAAAGTTCGTGTAATCAAACTTATATTCTTTTGGCTACTCCATAACAAAAGAACACTTTACTCGAAACTTTGTAGATCAACGGCACACAAGTACAACCAAGTCCAGAAATATTTTTGGATTCATTCGAAATTTGAAATTTGAAAAAATCATGTTTCATAAATAATATCAGAAACATTTTATACAATGAGTAGCACTTGTGTATAGTTGACGTGCAAAATTTCAGATCAAATGTTCTCTTGTTTGGAAGAAATAAAAAGGAGAAATTTCCATATAAGGATAGCACAAATCTCGACGCAAACTGAATGGTCTAGATGGAGGGTGTAGTGGCATTGTGGTACAACAAATCCACACTTCTTTATATAAACGGACGAGGCGGGATCCTCGCATTTCTTTTCAGTCAGATTCCTCCCAACTTCCCAAGTAATAAAATCGATTAGGACTTGATTTGATTTAGGAATTGAACAACCTGACACGGAAGGATTCGAACCTCCGAGTAATGGGACCAAAGCCCACTAGTCTTACCACTTGGCCACACCTCATTTCATGTTTTATGTGACTCGTAAACATAAAAGCACGGTACAAACTATTATGCAACGATTTTTTTACGTTTCATTACTTATGAGAGCATGTAAGCATTTATTTGCTTTCATTGTTGTTGAGATATAAGAATCAAATCGATGTTTCAACCTAAAAAACCAATACCTCGCTTGATGTGTTTGTTTTACGTACAATGTACTATCCCCGTCCGGATTTATTTGTTCACGTCATATTTTGTGCCTAATTTTGATTGTATGTTTAACTACCAAAATATGAGTTGTATGTCACAAACCTTATATTATTAGATTCATATTAGAAGGAGGTTTCTAATGATCCTATTATTATTGCATATAGAATTTTTTATAGTTAAATGAATTGACAAAGTTTGACCCAAAATATAAGAAGGACTAATAAACCCATACAGAGGTAGTAATTAGGAAAAGGCACGGCATGAATATTCGGACGCGCGTCTATAGCGCAAATGAATGTTATGGACAATGGACAATGGACAATCGGGGAAAGGAGAAGGGCGAGGAAGGAGAGAAATGGTGTTATGCGGTTTCAGGCTAGCTAAACTGGTGTCAGGTTATCATTGCACTACATACCACTATACCAATGTCTCGACTATTCCAAGCCTTACTAGAGAGGAACACGGAGTTATTAGAGGTATATAATGGGATTCGAATAAAGTTGCTTTGACTGAGGTATATATAGGCTAGACCGAAATATGTGACTATTACACACCTTTTTGTATTGTCCGGTGACTCCGAGTGATGAAGTTCGAATGTCAGATCAAAACCAAAGGAGATAACTTTCGAATAGCATGGAGGGATCGACCAAAAATTCTTCGGAGGCTCCAATTGGGCACAATCTCACCTGTGCACTCTTCTAGAGTGTTGGAATGTTCGACCAGATGTCGTTTGACAATTCTAAGATGTATACAAAGGGGTGCGCATGTGCTTCAATGCCTTGAGATGGAAATGTCTTAGAGGCACTGAATAACTTGGGTTTTGTAATGGCTATCTTCAGAGTAGTTAAAAAAACTCCAAAGAAGATTGTTTCAAAGGCTATGAGCAATTAGAATGCGGAAAGATAGTAAAAAAATGAGTTTTTTGAGTGGTTTGGACCTTCTGGAGTTTGATCTTCAAGCATACTTGAGAAACAAAATAAGCTTATCAATCTAGATCCCCCTTTGATAGTATCAACATCCCTATGGACTCAATGTGATATTGGACACTAAAGTATAAATGTTAAGTTTTCAAAGTCTAGGTTCGACGTTGAAAGTGCATGCAGTACCCATGCATGGTTCTGGTAATTAATGAAAATCCATATGTACTAATGATTTTCATTTAGCAATCAATGCATGAAGAATATTGGATGGATTGATGAAAGTTGTCAAGATAAAGATATGCATTGAGTGTTGGTAAAGAATAGCAATTCCTATGGAACAACCACTGCATTGTGGAACGAAGGGGGTAATGGATAAAAAAGCACAGAGAAACCAAGCCGCTCACTCTGAATGGGTGTCTGTGTGCAGCGAACCATTCATTCGTTCTCGGTCGTTTTCGCGAGAGGATGGTGAAAGCTTGCTTGTTGAGATTCGCGCAGGGGATTCGATGTATCGGAAGGTGTTTGTGCAAAAAAAAAAACAGACTGATGTCAGTTCATTATCATTTAGGTTTGTCAATTTATTAATTTATGTTATGTTTGCTACTTTTAGTACTATAAAAATATTTTAATTCTCGTTGTATGCTAAAGAAACAAAGAGGTTGCATTCTGACGTCAATTGAGAGTATTTTTGTGTGAGATGTATTTTGAGAGGTGGTCGACTAAAAAATGCTAAATTTCTCGGTCACTACTTCTGGATTAGATTTTCTTACAAATGAAACTCAGCACAACACAGCTGAAGAACCATAAACTAAGGCTTAAATAGAAAAAAAATCAAGCTCACAAGCGTGCGGCCCAGATTGATTTAGAATTAGCTATATTTCAGAAACAAGCGAAACTTGTTTTTCCTTCCCAAAGAAAAGCGACTGCACGAGGTCTCAAAACGTGTGGATGAGACGAGGCGTTCCTGTTCAACCAGAAGAAGAAAAAAACGAAGCCAGAAAAGGTGAAACCGTAGTCTAGTCCACAGATCGCTCTCCGGCCCCCCCACCCCGTCCCTTTCTTTACCCGAAAAAGAAAAACCCGATCCACGCCTAAACGCCGTGAAGACGTGACGAGGCCACGCCGTGACGATCTTTCCCGCGGCGCGGCCCCCGGGCCCACTGTCAACTACAGCAAGCCGCCAGCCCGCACCTACCGAAGTGCGTCGCCCGGCCCCGGCCGCAGCGGCGCTCCACGTGTCGGGGCTCCCCGGGCGAGATCTGACGGGCCGACGGAGCGCGCGGCTTTAGATTTCGTCGGATCCCGGCGGGCCGCGGGGCCCACCCGCCCCCCTCCGGCCATCCCACGCCTCCACTTGCTCCACGTCATGGTCGCCCCGTTATCTATTTCCTCCCTCTCCTCCTTCCTTCCTTCGGCACCACCACTTCTCTTCTTAACATCTTCCCCCAGAGGCCAGAGCCCAGGCTCAGTTTCATCTCACGCCTGGTCCTCGTAACACCCCGCCGCGTTCTGGAAACATCCACGGCTACTTTCACGCGCGGGTCAAAGCTCGCGCGCCCACGCCCATGCCGCCACCGCCCGCCCCTCGACCTCCCACGGTGCGCGCCCCCTTCCCGCTAACAACCCCAGGCGCCCGTCTTTTTTATTTATTTTGCTTTAGCTAATTCTGGTGCGGGGGTTCAGGACCACCAAATCCGGTGGATCTCGGCCGCCCGCCGCCGGAATTCTGCACGGGGTGGAGCTCCGTGAGGCGCTCTGTCAGTGATGCCTCGTCGGGTTGAGTCGCGGTGGGAGTTTGACGCTTGGTTTACCTGTCTGATTCTGCTGAAAGCTCGAGTACTGCTGATGCAGCAGTCTAATTTTATCTCATGACCAAGACTATTTCTTCAGTCTTTTAAGCTCCTATATATAATCTCTGAATTACGCTGATCTTTGCTCTAGTAACTACCAATTTTGTACGGTAAATCCGTTCTCCAAACATTAGCATCGCGCGGCGATCCTTACCAATTTCGTACGGCGGGCGTCAAATGCCGACGAATTGTCAATAATTCGAAGCATCTATCATGTTCGTGATAGATTCGACCTTGATCCATGTGTGCTTGTTGCAGAGTCCAGTAGTTGGATCCAGCATGCCCATATCTGAACCCACCGTAGGGCATGCTCCGTCGTTTGTGAACCGTCTCTAGTTGCAACCGCCACGGATCCAGCTGATGGTGAGCGCCGGTCAAGCTGGCGCAGACGGACCTTCCAGCAGTGATATTAGGGGGATCGGAAACGGCGCCGTAGAGAATCAGAACGGTCATGCCCTCAAGGCAAACGAGGACAAGGAATGGAGGGGCGGCAGCAAGGAAGAGGACTGGCCCAGCACGCACAGTGCGCCGCCAGGCTTGGACGAGCACAAGCAGCAGCAGCAAGGCCGGGTCATCCGCTGGGAGAAGTTCCTGCCGGTCAAGACACTGAGGGTCTTGCTGGTGGAGAACGATGACTGTACCCGACACGTTGTCCGTGCTCTGCTCCGTAAGTGTGGCTATGAAGGTAATGCCCTACAAATTTAAACTCTTGTTTCAAGTAAGTTATTAAATTGGATTTTGATCTTTTGTAGTTTGTATGTCTGTTAGAGGCTAGAGCGTTCATGTTATTGTATTTTCTTATCTCTCTTTCAGTTCTAGATTTGACTTCGAGTTGATTTTGAACTGATAGTGCGACCATACATCTATCACAACATTTATACAGGGGGATACTGAGGCTGGAGGTTATCCTCCTTTTCCAAAATAAAATACCAATGGGATACTGGAATTGCTTGTGAAACTGACATTGCTTGTTGTGAAAAAGAGTGCATTGGGCATGCTAAAATAAGAGCAATGATTTTGATGGCACATCCTAATTGATCATTGCTAAAGACACCATGATGCCGACCTGTATTAGAACATGAGATCTTCATTCAATTCCCCAGTCAGCAATTAGTTGATCTGGCTATTAGTTTTGCTTCACTGGAAGAAGGTGCCTGATGGTGAATGCTTCTGTCTTGGTGCATCAGTTGATGAGCATGGTCAATCTTGATCAGTCAGCATAGTTTTGTTAACTGTTAACATGGATGAATGCATAAATGGCCAGGAACTTTTGTTAGAAAGATGCCAAGGTGAGCGCCAACACCGAGAAAGAAAAATCCAATAGCCAACTGACCATTTGATCTTGCTGCTAATTGAAATCAGTGCAACTGATGTGATTTGACAAGACCTTAACTTATTCCCACTCTCACGAGCTAACTGAACCTAAGAACTTGCAAACTTGAGCCTAGTTATCTTTGAGTAGTTTCTTGCACTAAATTGGGTAAATAAAACTTTATTCAAGTGTCATGGATCTTCCTAATGTAAATTGTACGTTTGATGCGTTTGTTAATTTGGTCAGTACATCATGTTGTTTCCTATTAGAATTATGTCTTTCCTTTTATATTCAAAGTTGAAAGCTAAATCAATATTGCTTTTCTTTGAAACTGTTTCAATTACGTTAGTTCATTGATTGCAAAATGCATATCTTTCCTTTGTAGTTATTTCTGCTGAGAATGGATTGCATGCATGGCAATATCTTGAAGATGTGCAAAACCGTATTGACCTTGTATTAACTGAGGTCGCCATGCCTTGTCTATCTGGCATTGGTCTGCTCAGTAAGATCACGAGTCACAGTATTTGCAAGGGCATTCCTGTGATCAGTAAGTAGCTTTCCTGCTCAACCATATTGCTCCAACAGATTAATACACTTATTTTGGTCCTTGCTACTTTCTTAGTTTAAATATTCTTAGCTTCTAAAGCTTATGTTGCTTCCATGCAGTGATGTCTAAGAATGACTCGATGAGTACAGTCTTTAAGTGTCTATCAAAGGGAGCAGTTGACTTCTTAGTGAAGCCGATACGGAAGAATGAACTGAAGACCCTTTGGCAGCACATATGGAGGCGATGCCACAGTGTAAGTTGCTCGTTGTTGGTCTACCTTGTTTCATGTCGGAAAACCAAGCCCAAAAGTCAGTAGGGCATAGTTTCTTTGACCTACTTATTTATCTGGGTATCTTCTCTGATTATCACTCTGGAATTTGCCTTTTTCGGAATCCAGTCCAGTGGAAGTGAAAGTGGCATCCATACACAAAAATGTTCCAAACCGAAGACCGGTGATGAATATGAGAACAACAGTGGCGGCAGTCATGATGATGATGATGATGACGATGACGATGATGATGCTGATGCTGATGACGACTTTAGTGTTGGGCCCAATGCTAGGGATGGCAGTGATAATGGCAGTGGCACTCAGGTACCTTAGTTACTTAAAATTGGAAGGTACTTCTTACTCATTAGAAGATTGTGATAGATGTGATATAAAGGGTATTAGTTGAATACTACTCGGAACAAATGTTTGACTCTTCCAAAATAATAGGATTAATACCTCTGCTAGTTGAAAAGCTATGTGTTAAGTACAATTTTTTCGTGCACATACTTTGTACTTCCTAGTTGCTAAAGATCAGATCCTAGACCGATTCACTGTGGGCATTTTAGACCTTTTGTTTTAATGTCTCACCCTGAGTCCACCCTTAGAACTGAATAACAAAATGATAACGTTTATGCCAATGTTTTTTAAAAGAGATCTCTTTTGAAAATCTATTCTGATGCCACCGATCTATTTTAAAATGCAGAGTTCATGGACGAAGCGTGCTGTGGAGATTGATAGCCCACAACTTGTGTCTTCTGATCATCTAGAAGATTCACCTGATAGTACTTGTGCACAAGTAATTCACCCCAGATCAGAGATAGGCAGCAGTAGGTGGTTGCCGACTGCAAATAAAAGGAACATCAATAATCAAAAAGAAACTAATGGTATCGTATGCTAACAGTATCCTTTATACAAATTAAATACACCTTTTACTGTCTATGTCAACCAACTGCCACTTCTTATGCAGATGACTCCATGGGGAAATACTTAGAAATAGGCGCTCCTAGAAATTCAAGTCTAGGTTATCAATCTTCTCCAAATGAGATGTCTGTTAATCCAACAGAAAAACAGCATGAGAATCTCATATCCAAAAACAAGTCAGTAAACAAAATAGTCATCGACAAACCAACTAGTCAAACTGCTGATTTGATTAGTTCAATAGCCAGAAACACAGAATCGAAACAGGCTGCTAGAATCACTGATGCACCTGATTGCTCCTCCAAGATGCCACATGGGAATGAAATGAAAAATGATTCTCCCATCAACATGCCATCCCAAGAGCTGGGTCTGAAGATATCAGAAACAACTAGATGCGGAACCGCAATCCATGATGAACGAAGTATTCTGAAAAGATCAAATCTCTCAGCATTCACCAGGTGCAAAGCATAATATCACTATAATTACTAAGTTATGAACACAGCAATAAGTTGCGTACTAACTGTCCTTTATTTTGCAAGATACCATACTCCCATGGCTTCCGATCAAGGTGGGGCAACATTTCGGGGAAGCTGTTCACCTCAAGATAACAGCTCAGAGGCTGTGAAAACGAACTCCACCTGCAAGATGGAGTCAAATTCAGATGCTGCTCAAATAAAGCAGGGTTCAAATGGCAGTAGCAACAACAATGACATGGGCTCCAGTACCAAGAATGCCATCACAAAGCCTTGTACAGACAGGGAGAGAGTTATGCCACCATCACTTGTTAAATCGAACCAGCAAACTTCAGCATTCCATCCAGTGCAGCACCAAGTGTCACCAGCTGACGCGATAGGAAAGGACAAAGTTGCTGAAGAAATTGCCAATGCAGTGAAAGTGGGCCACTCAAGCGAGGCACAGCAAACCTCTGTGCAGCATCACCATCATGCACACTATTACCGCCATGTTATGGCACAGCAACAGACATTAATTGACCGTGCATCGAACGCTCGGTGTGGTTCATCCAATGCGTCTGATTCACCCATGGAAGGTCATGCCGCAAACTATGGTGTGAACGGGAGCATCTCAGGCAGCAATAATGGAAGCAATACGCAGAATGGAAGTAGCTCCGCTCCCAATATTGCAAGGCCAAACATGGAGAGTGGTACCATGGACAAAATTGAGGCTGAAGGTGGCAATGGCAGCGGGAGCGGGCCGAGCGGTAGCGGCAATGACATGGTTTGTCAGAATCAGCTCAGCCAACGAGAAGCTGCAGTGAACAAATTCAGGCAGAAGCGGAAAGAGAGGAACTTCGGGAAGAAGGTAATCTATTTTCAGCTACATGCTTTCTAAAGCAGGGACTTCCAAAATTAGGCCCCTTTCAGTTTGATTTAGTATAGTATAAGAATAAGAATGACCAGGAGTGGTTTTCAAGTAGCTGGACCCAAACCAGAACCTACACAATTATTTATGTCATGATGATGAATCTTAACTTCTTACTTCTGAAAGAGAGAAGCACTTACTTTCCTCATCAAAACGAAACAAGAAAAGAAAGAAAGAAACTGAGGAACACGAGCTTTATGCTGCTTCCAAAAATGTAATGGCAGACCTCTAAACGGAATAGCATAGCAGCATAGGCGTAGGAAATGTAATTGATTTAATCTGCTGAAAGCATTGACGTTACTGATGGGTCTGTATTGGATTGGTATCTTATTGACGGCCTCGTCGGCTTGGCTGGCTACTTTCAGGTGCGGTACCAGAGCAGGAAGAGACTGGCCGAGCAGCGGCCGCGTGTCCGTGGGCAGTTCGTCCGACAGTCTGGGCAAGAAGAAGATGAGGCAGGCCAAGCAGCAGACAGATGACACGACCCAGCCACTATGGCGTCTGCTTTGAAAATTACACACCGGATAGGTTATTGACTCTCACATTAGAGTGCTCAATAAATAAAAACCCACCCGTATATGATTATTGTCCCTGGCCGGCCGACTCGAGATGAACATCTGTAGTAATATCTATGTGGTCATCGGTTGTACTAGTAAGTACCATGTTACCCCTCGTTATCGTTTGCGATCTTCAGTTCTCTTCTCTTGGAGAGATATGCCTAGTCTTACTTAAGAAGAGTCTTAAGAAGGAGCAAGCCAGTAGCCAAGTTGTCACTCATATATCTATATATACATAATGCATGTTAAATCATTCAACCTTGACCAAGCTGATATAACTGAATGGTCCAGCGGTTCGTGACAAGGTTTTGTCCTAAAGTAAAAAAGTTGCACTTCACTTCTACTTCTGTTTTGGCATTGCAATTCCCTGTAGGGTCTGCTCAAATACTGCATATCACAGACAGGCTTACAATGTTGAGTACATCCTCCAATGAATAAAGGCAACACAAGCTGCCTAAAAAAAGGCAAAAAGAGATGCAACCATGCAAGTTATGAACCGGGCAAGACTGCTTCATCTTCCTCCTTAGGCCTTGTACAATGCTAGTTGCTTAAGGAGGTGCTTAGAAAAATAAGCCAGGTTTTTCTGAAGCAGCAGTGCTTATTTCTACAGGAGAGACGCCTAATTAAGCATCTACCCCATATAAATAAGCATCTGGTTTATTTCTTTGTTTACCACTGACAGCTCTACAGCTCCTCTCTTAAGCACCTTGCATTGTACAAGGCCTTAAAACAGGGCGACTTCACTTAAGTCATATCTGCTCTACAGCTCTACTGTGCCCAAAGTTCTAATGTCTGCTCCCTGGGTAGAAGAAGTCTGCGCCGTTTTCCTTCACCTTAAAATGGAAGTTCCAAACTTTCTGCCCTTTCGCCGGCCTATGCTCGCTCGGCATTCCTTTGTTTACCACCGACAGCTGTTGAAAGAAAGAATGAAACGCTTGTCAACTGTAAATAAAATGGACGGTGCCAAGCGCCATCATCATACACAATAAGATCACCGTTCGCCGGAGCAAATTCACCACTATATATAGTGGCTCCAAAAATCAAACCAACAGCCTAAAGTATGCAAAGTGATGGTAGCCTAACCTGTCCATGAACATCAGCGGCTAAACCGGTGCTCAGAGGCGCTGCTTTAATCACAAGATCCGCAATATAGCGCAGATGCAAGAGAAGTCCCACACCATCCTCGCTTGAATAAATATCCTCATGAATAAGAACCACAAGCGAGCAATTCTGCCAAGACACAAACAAGGTGTAAAGAATGTAGATATGCTGTGAAGAAAGTCTACTGGCAGTGATTGGTAGATTCAGTTTTACCATCTCAGACGTAAGTGTGACACAATAGTGCAAGAAGTCCAAGACATCATCTGCAGAACCATTGGCAGCAACTTCCAACAGCGAAACATCATCTATCATAACCGTGAACCGACCTGCATTTTCTCCGGTCCTGTACGCCTCCACCACTCTCTGAACGCCACTGTACAGCTGAGCCAAGCTATCAGCGATGGCACCTCCCCGTGTTACACCTGAGTAAAGAAGCATGCAAATCAGTGACTTGTTAACAATGATGCAGCATTTGGAGAAACAAGGTATTCAAAGATTGCTTGCCTGGGAACGCCTGCAAGTCAAAGAAATGAAGCCTCTCACTCTTTCTATGCACAGATAAGTTACAGCCCTGGAAAATTTCAGAAGAAAAAATCATGAGCCGTTCAATGTTTTCAAGTAGATCATGCTCTTTGTGGCAGGGTGCCCATGCCAGGACCCATAATACTGGTAGAAATAAAAAATTATACGCTCTCTGAATGGTTAGTCCAGCCTCCAGTGCACCAATCAAAGTTAGATTATTCAACTTGTGCAAAGTGCCTAGGCTTTCTGGTTCCGGATGAGCTGGTTATTGAAATACCAAATTGTCGCAGACAGCGAGCAATTGCTGCCAGTTCATTCAGTACTGGCTTCCTGGCAACACAACTATACAGTTGTGACATCAAGCATTATGCACAAACCCAATGGTTCACTGTTATGATGGATGATGTTCGGCGACTGAGTTGGATTTATGACAGTGACTTCCAGCAGTGAAACATCATCAATCATACCCGTGAACTCCCCCCAGTCCAACCTATTTAAACTTTGGAAGTGCGGGTGTTTGGTATGGGATTCGGTTTCACATTCAGAGTAGAGCAGGAACTTATCTAGTACTAGATTCTATACCCAGATCACCTTGTAAAATTTTGTGATGGACTTCACCCAATTATTTACAGCTCAATATACTTTGATTTTTGGCCCCATCGAGCCGATCAAATCGACGCAAGTAAGCGCGCGCACTAAGAACATACAGCTCTGCAGCATTCACTAAGAACATACAGTTCTGCAGCACTCACTAAGTAACAAGTGCGTGTGAGACAGAGACCGTGGCTAGGTTATGGCAAAGGGTGGTGGTAGCAAGCACGGGACGTGCTCGATGAAACGCGGGTGAGCGGCCGGGTCGCTTACCATCTTGCGGAGGACGCGGTCGTAGTGCGAGAAGGGGTGCGCGAGGGCGAGGAGCGCCGCGCCACCGCCGGCGGCCGCGGCGAGCGCGCGCTTGAGGAGGAGGTGGAGGACGAAGGCGGCGGGCGCCTCCACGCAGTCCTCCACCACCACCACCCGCGCGCCTGCGCACATGGCCTCGCCCAGCAGGTCCCCCCTGCCGTACTCCTCCATCTCCAGCCCCCCGCAAAGCGCGACCAACAGGCTGCGGCGGCGGCGGCCAAGGGAGGAAGGAGAGGTGCCTGGGTGAATTCACAGAGACCAAAGAGAGAAAAAAAAGGGAGAGAGTCAAAGTCCAAATGAAGGCGTACTCGGAGGAATACGTAACGTGGTTCCGAAGGCGTAGTGGGCGTAACGGAGAGTGCGCGTGCGTGTCCTCGGCCAGGAAGCAAACGGTGGGTCACGCGGGGCGGGCGTGGCGGAGGCAGCAGACGGCACCTGAGGACAGTTGAGTGGTTCGGTTCCTCGGAGTCGTGGACAAAAGGGAGGACGGAGTCGTCTCGTCTCGTCTCGTCTCGTCCGTTTCTCCACCCACATTCTTCCTGCGTTTGTCGTCCGTTCCAACCTCCGCGGCTCCCAAACCCTGCGCACTTCCCCTCCACCCTTCCTTCCCATCCCTCCCTCCCTCCCTCCTCCCCCCTGCATTCCGCGCCTCCGACGAAGCGGACGGCCATGGGGTGCTGCACCTCGTCGCAGAAGAAGAAGGGCGCCGCGGCGGGGGACAGGAAGAAGGAGCCCGCCGAGAGGCCGTCCCAGATCGCGCCGGCCGCCTCGCCCTCCCCCTCGCCATCAGCTGGTACGTGCGCGCAGCCTCTCCTCCTCCTCCTCCTTCCTCCTCTTCGTTTTGCGGTGCGGGAATTCTTCTTCTCCCCCGACGCCGGTGCGGCGCGGGTTTTTGGCCGTGCCTTGGCCGCCGCGGCGGCCTGCTAGTTTGGCCCCGCCGCTCGAGGCAGTTGCTTTGGTATCGTGCGGTTGATCGGATTTTCGGTTCGTTTCTGACGTCGGTGGCCTATGAGCGAGGGTTCTTGCGCGGCTCTTGGCCTCTTGCGCGGCTGATCCCGTGGTTTCTTGGCGCTTCTTCACTTGATGTTTGTTTCGTTAAATGCGTACGGGATAGTACCATGGCATGGGCGGCCGTGCCCCGTCTTCGTTCCCATAATTCGGGATGACCGCAATGCTTTCTCGTGATTTTGGACACTGCGCGAAATCGTTTGAGCCGTTGCATCATCGGGAACTAGGACTGCGCGTGGGTTCATTTCTTCACGATTAAGTAATTGATTTCGCCAACAAAGTGATTCTCTTCTCGGCCCCGAAACCGCAGAAGATTCGTGCGTTCCTTTCCTTGTGATTTGCCTGTGCTCTTCTTTTCCATGCGTGGAGATATACTATCAACAAATTGTTGCGTCTTCGGATACTCCAATTCACTTTGTTTTACCAATCCGCTAATGTACCATGACGTTTTTCTTATTCCGGTAGAAAAATATGTATGTACATCGAATATAGTTAATTTTAATAAATCAAGCTAATAATTAGGGGCATTCTACTAGTCATTTAGTATCTCATTGGTCTGTGTGCTGTACAAGATATACTGGCGGTATACAGCATATATTTTCAACCGATTGAGTAATTAATTTCGCCATGGACCTGTGGTCCTAGGGCTTCTTCTATTTTTCTTTCTATAACACAAACGTCAGAGCACAGTCTTGAGGTCTTCTTCTATATTTAGAAGATCACCAAAGTGGCCTAAAACCTACACAACCACCGTGGGGGTGGCGGTGGCCGTGGCCCGTGGTGCCCACCAAAACAGAGCAAACGTCCAGCTAACCTCCTAGAACAGAAAGTGTTGTTCTGGGCATTGAAACTGCACATTATTTTACTAGCTAGCGAGTAAATGTTCTTTGATCGTGGCAATTTTTCTTTTAGGAAGTTAATTAATGTTATTATTATGAAGAGGACCACAACTCCCACTGTGCCGTGATGATATGTGTGACGTATGCATGTTCCCGCAAAGCCTGGATTTGATATAGATGATACCTTAAGCGAGACACCCAAAAAAATACTTTGAATATGTGTATATAGTATGATATACCAAATGAAACAGGTTACTACATGTTGTTTATATATGATTTTATTGTGCTTATTAATGAGGTACAGCTGTATACATCTATGTATTCCTCGTGTATTACTAGGTGTGCATGTCTGTAAATTCATTGATTTACTATGTCCTATTACTGGGTTTAGATTTTTTTTTGGGAGTCTACTCTGTAACCCCATGCATCTATACTTACTTAAAAACAAATAGAAATTAGATTACATGATTGTTTCAACATGGATAGTGTAAAGTAAAAAAATTGGGTTATTTCTGCAATTTTCACTTTTCTGTTTACAATAAGCCTTTTTGTTGTTGCATACTTGGAATTGTTCGGTTCCTTTTTGCTGATTCATAATTTCCCACAAAAACAGTTTCGTTCTGGATAATGTTAGTGTTCAGGCTTTTTCATGTGATAGCTGACAACTACACTGGTGATGCATCTATTTTGTTTCTGCAGAGATGTCAAGATTAGAGGCCAGTCAGGGGGCCGTGCACACTAAGTTCATCTCAAGCCCTGGTCATACCCATCGCCTATCATTCACCTACGAGGAGCTGAGTGCGGCGACATTGGGCTTCCCACGAAGCCACTTCCTGGGAGAGGGTGGGTTTGGAAAGGTTTATAAAGGTGTGCTGGACGGCAACGAGGTGAGTTCATGTGTTTATGGGCAGTTAAATAATTGCAGTCATGTTCGATAATGTATTAAACTCGGAAGATATTTTTTCTTGCTAAAATGTTAGTCGCATGAATGACAGTGTGATGAGAAGTTAAACTGGTGTGGTGAGTTCAAGAATGGATCTCGGTAGCATTTTGTTTTCTATTTTATAATATTTTTAATGTGGTCGACGATCTATGCTCTGGTTTGCTGAGGTTTTTTTGTTATGACAAGTGAGGGTTGTGAGGATATGGTGTAGTATATGATTCACTTGTCTGTTGCTGCAACAGGTTGCTATAAAGATTCTCAACCCCCATGGATCGCAAGGGAACAAAGAGTTCTGCACAGAAGTTATGGTGTTGAGCAGGATGAATCACCCGAATCTTGTCAAGCTTGTTGGCTTCTGCGCTGATGATGATCAGAGGCTTTTAGTGTATGAATTCATGCCTCTGGGTTCACTGGAAACTCATATTTTTGGTATGGTACTAAACTACCATGTGTATATAGTTCCCTACTTCATTACATTGTTGCCGAATAATCGGAAGCTTGTTTAACCAGAATTCGGTTTTGTTTTTTATCTTCCCAGATCTTCCCCCTGATAAGAAGCCTCTTGACTGGAATACAAGGATGAAGATACTTGATGGGGCAGCTCAAGGCCTGAAGCATTTGCATGTTAACTGCAACCCTCCTGTCATAAACCGTGACGTGAAATGCGCGAATATTTTGCTTAGCGAGGTATATCATCCAAAGCTGGCCGACTTTGGCTTGGCAAAGCTAGGTCCGACTGGCGACGATACTCATGTTTCAACTAGAGTGATGGGTACACCTGGGTATTGTGCGCCGGAGTATCTTGAGAGCGGCCAGTTGACTATCAAGTCAGATGTTTACAGCTTTGGTGTTGTTATACTGGAGGTTATCACAGGAAGAAAGGCTTTAGATCAGAGTCGAATCAAAGCTGAGCGTAGCCTTGCTGAATGGGTAAGCATCTTTTCTTTTTCTTTTATAGAACTACTCCTTGCTTCTCTCCCTAATGCTATAATGTCTGTACCAAGGAGAGAATTGTGTTACCTGGTATATCTTTGGTGAGTTCTGATTTCTATTTGCTTCTGAAAACTGGCAGAAGCAGCATAAGTTTATCAGTAGTTTTTAACCAATTGATTAGCATATTTGTTATCTTATTTTATTACATTTGGTCTTGCCATTGCTGAGATAAGATTCTTCTTGGCATTTCTCCATAGTTCCTCACATGGAAGCCACAATAGGTTTGGCCTACACTAGACAGAAACATATACAGTTCTTTTTTACCCCCTTAATGTACATCTTAAGAACCCTTGTCTAAAAAGGAAAACCAGTTTCTCTTTCTGCGATGAAGATTAATTGCTGTGACTTTTGTTGTTGTATAATTTCAGGCCACCCCTTTGATCAACAAGAGGGATTTTGCAATGTTGGCAGATCCAGCGCTTGGCAATCAGTACAGCATGACATCACTGTTCCAGGCCCTTTCCGTTGCTCGATTGTGCCTGAGTACAACAGCCAGCCAGAGACCTCAGATCACAGACATAGCTGCCGCTTTCGCTCACATCTCAAAGTCCAGAAGAACGCGGCGACCAGCCCACCGGCAGTCAGCAGCTCAAGTTCACCGACCTGGGGAAGATATATAGGAGGAACTAGTAGTATATCATAGTCATGGGGACACCAGTGCAAAGCAGTGTAGTGTTTCTGGCTTTGTTATGATGATGATGATGATGATACTGTGATCAAGAACAGGCTCTACTCCCCATTCCGATATGGTCGAATTGCTGGAGGGGGGAAGTTTTGTTTGTAGATACTAGATAGATAGAGTAGGTGCAAATATTCCTGGCTGAGGGCCTGAGGCTTGACATATGTGGTCTTGGAGACATGAGCTTCATAGTAGGCTTGACATATGTGGTCTTGGAGACATGAGCTTCGTAGTATTTCTCCATGACGCTTAATCTTCGCTTCCTCCTCTTGTTGGCTTGTTGGTTTTGTTAAGATTGTGCTCAACAGATTTTGGTTCAATCTCTTGACCTTTTTCTTTCCTTTCTAATACATCTAGGTCACCGCGTGTGTTTTCATATTTCCATGCATATTTTTCACCATGTAGTGTTTACTCCTATTTTATCCCCATTTTTCAGGTGAATATTATCCGACTGTTGCCGACCCTTATGCTATGGGCATGCCAGGTCACAGAATGTAAACGAACCCCTGCAAAGTGAATAAAATTCCTGGCAATAATAAACGGATACTGTCTTTTACACTGAGCAACATATGCCAAGAATATGTTGCAAGCCAACGGTATCAAAAGAACAAATAAGACGTTGGAACATCATTTCCTTTACAGTGCTTTTGCAAAACTCTTTCCACAAGAGAAACAAAACATGCTCTTCCCCGGTATTTCCCCCTCACAAACTAACCTAACAACACAGGGGTTTTCGTGTGTATTTTTTCTTTCTCCTAACCGTAACACTAAATATTGACAATCTTAATGAAACTAATCGGAGAAGAAGAAAATTTACATGGATGCCTTGCAACGATTTGGACCTACCAACATAACTCCATCTGACCACCGAACTCAATATGATACAAAGTATAATTTCAGCAAAACTTCATGAGGAACGCAAGTTGATTCTTCCTGCCGACAAAAAATAGCTGGTTTGGAAGGATTGTTCTGGCGATCAGGCAACCAAATCGCTCATTGACATCAAGATCCTTGCTGGGACCGAAGATTTTCTACCTGATTCCACGGGACTTTATCCTTCATTCGTTTCAGCAGAGTTTGACTTTCCCTGATAAAAGTAGTTCAAAAATTAATGAACCAACAGCGCCTTAGCTTTTTATCATCTTTCTAGAACCATTGGGGTTGTCATGATTTCAAAAGCTATGTGAATATATTGCTCCAACTTTTTCTTGTCCTTTCTCCAAGGATTACATAGAGAGGTTGGTCCTTCTGTATAGATGCACAAACTATTGTATCCTAGGGCACTACACATTTTACGACGTACCTTGCTCTTCTCTAGCCATCCAAGCCCCCTAGAAAGTAAGCCCAATTTCTTGTTAGGTGTATCTTGATTCAGTTCTTGATTTATCTTCCCAAGGTCTGCACGCGGTGACCTACAAAGGAATCCAGTGAATGAAATGTTACCATGTGAACATAGATTTGCAGAATTAAATACTAAAGAACAGTGAGAAATATCAGCAATATAACTAGCACTAACCAAAATATCCGTTGACAGACAACGCAACAATGATAAAACAAAAGAAACCAACTAAAGCACTATTAAGATACGATGAGTTGAAAAGCAAAGTAGTTGTGCTCGTTGCCCAGTGTAAAGTTCACAACTGTATTTTGAAAAGAACACGGCAATGATACTAGGTAATATTAAGAGGGTGGAAGATTTCAGCGAAGTAACCAAGACATACTTTGGAGCGAACGTTTGGATGGCTTTAACCTGCCCAGCCTGGTACTGCTTTGTAGCTTCCAACATAGTTTCTGCCATCACAGCTCTCTTCTCCATTTGTGAAAGCGCTACCAAAGCTGCTTCATATTTCTCCTATATATACAAGGTATGAAACCTTATGCATCTCCCCTTCCCCAACAGTATAAGTTGTACAAGTAGAAGGAAAAAAACAGTAATTCCAGAAAATAGCTTTTAAAAGCGGCTCCAAGATTAACCTGGATCAAGTGAGCAGCATATTTTTGTTCAGCAGCATCTCGCTCAGCAGCTATGCGGGCATCTTCTGTCTCTTTCTGCTCCTGCTCCATTCTCAACAAAATCTGCATGGGAAAGTGAACGTGTGTACCTTTTAACCAAGAAGACAGAACAAAATACTTCAAACTTTAGAGGGTTATGCAACATAAAGCCAATGCACTAAGACAGCACCTGAAGCATTGCTTTTTCTTGTTCTTGCTTATCTTCGAAAGTTTTTCGGAGTTCAGATACCTCTATCTCCAATTTCTCAACCTGTGAATCTTCTCTAAGTCAAGAACATATAGACCCAAAATTAAGAAAGGGAAAAGGGACCAAAGGACTTAAAGTACATTAACTGGGATAATCTTAAAGTGGCTCTTTATTTAGAAACAAATAAGATATAAAGTACAAGGGCGTGCTCTCTGATTTTGCTGACCATGTGGCGACTCTGGAGATTGCAAAATGACTGCGTCTTTGACTGCTAATCCTAATGTTGCCACGCTGGTTGAGAAAATCATCGTCGAAGCCAAGCTATGGATGCTCGCTGGCGCAGAAGCACTGCGTCGGCTGCCCCTGCACACATGCCAGCCTGGCGTTTGATCCTCACCTTTTAGGGCAGCTGTACAGTTCTTTCCTTTTTGGGTGTGTTTTTGCATTGTTTTGTTCTATCTTTAGCCCTTGGCCTTTCAGTTTATTGCTCTTTACATTTTTCACTGTTTTGGCTGTAAGACCCGTGCCATCTCAGTGCCTCTTCTAATATGAAAGAAATGCATTTTGATGCATGCTTAGGAAATAAAAGCCAAACATAAACATGCAAGGGATCTTTTTAATCCAAAAAAAAAAGACAGGGAGCTTGAATTGCCATAATTTTGTGTTGTCTTACGGAAAGAAGTTAGTCTAGATAACATCATTACCTTAGCACTCAGCATGCGTCTATTGTCTTGCGTGACCATCTCCATTAAAGCAGTTTCTAACTCCTCGGCCCTGTGATTATCAAGAAATATAAGCCAAGCTTTATGGACATGTTGATAGGCTAAGTAAGCAAATATTACAGTGCAAAAATTAAGCCATACAGCCTAACTTACAATGACAACGAAGATGAGAATACACATGAATTTAAGGATTAATACTAGTTCCAGATGCAGATTTAGATTAGACTTTTATAATGAAACCGATGAACAGGTTTCAAGAAGTTTGGTCACACAAAGTAAATATGCTCTGAGTTATCACGAAGACGTGAAGGAGATAGGGAGCACAATGTCCCTTTGAATATTACCTATTTACCTTTCCCCCGGAATAGTGTAGCTAAACTCAGATATGGTATGAACAGAGCCAGTAGACAACTTTGTTATTAAAACTAAAAGGATTTTTTTTTGCTATTTTTAATATATGTTGAGTATAAAAAAGGTACTTTTGTTTTAACTATCACTCAGAATGTTGAAAGGACATGCGTTTTTCCTTATATTTAACTAAAGAACTCATACCAGCATTGTAGCATTACAGGAAAATGAAATTTACACCGGTGCCACCTTAAAGTGAGCACATATTAGAAGTCTTAAGGGAACAAATGAAATCAGAACCAGAACAGAGGTAGCACGAACCTGAGTTCAGCTGATCTTTTCTCCTCAAGCAGTTTGCACAGCTCAACCTTTAGCCATGTTACCTGTGTGAAGGCAACACAATGTGTATTCAAAATTCCAGATTGGCAAAATAAATCAGATTATTAAGCTCCGCGAAAAATAAATTATACAGAAAAAGAACCATGAAATTGTACAAAAATATCATCACAGAGAACTGTTACAGGTCACTAAATTTTAACTATCAAAATGGCAAATACACCTGGATGCATATAGTACGCACATCTTCATTACATTATTTTAGGGAAACAATCATCTCATGGATTAGAGCCTAACAACTAGACCTGTTCGTTCCCCCCCCCCTCTCGGTTCGCTCGCTCGTCCCCCGCGGGCGAC
>CBMN011743826.1:0-15755 GCA_000582825.1 Hordeum pubiflorum | reverse complement strand
TCGCGAGATCTTATGGGTTTCACCTCTAGCCTACCTCAACTTGTTTGGGACTGAAGGCTTTGTTGTTGTTGTTGTTGTTGTTGTTGTTGGCTCAAAATCAGCATCCCCTAAGTGGAAACGATAGGCTGATTTGGTCGTGAGCTTTCCCGAAGATGGCGGACAAATATGCTGATCCTCCACCCCATAAATGAGATTAACATCAGATAAGATATTCCAACAACGCCTCCGTTGACAGACCACCTCTAATGTCATGGATTCTAGTACTATCAGTTAGTGCTTCATGTATTGTTCTTCTACTTATCACTATAATGTGGTGCAAGATCTGACAGGGATTGCCCATGCAACCATTTGTCACACCAAAAGAGTGTTATGCTGCTATCACCAACAATAGAAGTGACCAAGATGGAGATCATTGCAACTGAATTAGGATGTACTTGAAGTTCAAGATAAGCCCATGGACGATCGGGTTGTCTTTTTAAGCCATAGCCACCTCATTTTCAATGTTCGTCCAAGCACCTCCCAATCAAGACTCCACAACCCTCCAAGATAATATAGATTCTTGAATGGCCATTTGTAGTTGTGTTAGCTATTTAATTTCATGATCCTTGGCCCATAAGATTTACATCATATAAAGAAAAAAGAGAAATATAAAATCGCTGATTACGTGTGGACAAATGACTAGAAGAAAGAAAAAAGGGAGAACAACTAACTGCTATGCCACAAAACCAAGCATCCATAGACCCACACTGACAAGTAATAATAACCAATCAAGCGTGGCGTAATTGACACCTACGCGTAATACTTACCTCCCATAAATACACATGTGTATTGCTTGACCCCACTAGCAACAATGGCAAAGAGGGATGGCGTGATAGTGCTCTTGAATGGATATTCTCAAGGGTTGCTGGAGGATCAACAAAATCCTCAAATTCGTCTTGTTCGCCCCACCCAAACCCTGATGCCCCAATACCAGCATAACCTGGAATTCCAAATGCTCCACCCCCAGTTAAGTCTCTTCCAGGTTTCGCCAAAGAACTTACACCAATATTTGCCCCATCTGAACCAAGATGAGTTCCTCTTGTTCTGCCAGGACCAACACTAGGTGAAATAAGAGTTGCAGCAGGTGCAGATTCAGAACAAGCCCAACCATCTGATGGCCACTCAGATCCTGACCAAATATACTCTGCTGATTTCTTGTCCTGTTGATTGCCATACCAGTTGAAAAAAACAAGACCCTGAAAAATGGATGACCTTAGTCAAACAAAAATGATGTGGCGGCGCAACTACACATGACTTAAGGAGACAAAAAGTCCACATACAACATTACAAACAATAATGTCAAACATCTTGGGACCAGTTGTTACTTGCAGCACAGCTTTTACAATGAGTTTGAAGATATACATTTAGTTCAAACAATACTAGAAAAATAATACAAGAACCAAAATATTATTTCATAACAATACATCATATGGGGGAGGCAAATAAGGTCAGCAATCATAGTATCATGACTAAGGAATGAGAAAAAGGTTGAGCAATTCCTCATAATTTGAAAAGGGGGGCTGTAAAGGGTAATTAGCAATGTGTAATTAAGGGACTAAATGTGCAACCCAATTGTTATATATTCAACTTAATTTATGTGTCATCAGATTAGATCGGATGGCTAAGATGGTTTGTGTCAAACCTGACTCATTTTTTGTTGGTATAAGAATATAGATATTAAAGAGTACTCATTAATTGCAGTCTAAGGAGATCATAGAGATAAAAGCATCACCAAGAACATGTTTTCTGCATCATCTGTAAAAAATCGTAGTCTACATCCACAAAATGAAAGAAACACCTGCCAGTTTGGATCATTCAGTTCAAAGCACAAAAGCGAGGCATGCCTGTTTTGATTATGTTGCAATATTAGCATGTTTGACAATTCAACATAGAGAAAGAAATCAAAATATTCACACATAATTAGGAAAATACTCCCTCCGTTCCAAATTAATTGAAGTTCTAGTTTTGTCTTAGTCGAGCTTCTTTAAGTTTGACCAAGTCTTCAGAAAATTTTAGTAACATCTAGAAAACCAAATTAGTCTCATGAGATTCTTAAAAAAATGTATGTTCATACTATGTGTATTTGGTGCTGTATAGATCTAGCATTTTTATATAGAGTTGCTCAAACTTAAACAAGTTTGACTTAGGACAAACCTAAAACTTCAACTAATTTGGAAAAGATGGAGGAGTGAATGGTTCAAAAACAATACCTTTCGGTTGGTAGCAATAGCAGCATGTTGCTCATTGGTTGAGTTGAGACATATTGCCTGCACCACTGCAAAAGATTAAAATGCAGTGCACGAAAGAAAGCAAAGAATGAGTCATCTAAAGAAAAAGAAGTCATTAGGCTTGATAGTGAATACCTCAAGAAGTTCCCCATTTCTCCTTTGAAGTTCCATTGGGCTTTGAAAGCCTTTTTGTTCGATCAGGCATTTTCTTTTAGGTTCAAGAGAGGTTTCCACATCAGAAGAAGCCTTGTCAACAAATCCACGCCCTTTCTCATTGTCCTTGGAGCTAACACAGCATTTATTTTCTACTCCATTACTTTGAGTAGAATCGTTTTCATGCTCGACTTTTGTACTTTCAACCATATTCTTCCAAGATCTACTGAGCTTTGTGTTGTTTAACGGAAAGCAATTCACGTCTTCATTCACAAATGCTGCACAGATATCCATGGGGTTAGCAGATATTTCCCACAAAACATGAAACAACACCTCCATGTTCTCAGTGTTTGTGCCCTGAACTACATATGCGAGCTGATCATGGCTAGCCTTGTTGGACCTTGGCTGAGACGACATATATTCTAACCAGAAAAGTACACTCGGATGTAAATTATTTGATAATTTCTCTCTGAAAAATGATGCATGAAGTCTTACTAATGAAGACGACACAAATTGCAGGGAATCAATAACAAACTTTGCAGCAACTGAAGAGGCAAGACCCTTAAATTCCTTCATGTCACTTGTACAAGCTTCAAGTTCAAGTTTCTCTTTTCCAATGAACTCTTTTAAGTGATGTTTCATAAAGGATGACAATCCAATCCACAAGGAAGCACCTATCAAATGCCACTTTTCATCAATTGAAAGACTTGAATCCTCACTTCCTCCTGGTTGTCTCTTGTCCAATGAACCATCGGGCATTACCACCTCTGTGTTAATTGATATACCATGACTTTTATGGTGCGCAGCTTGCATCAATCGGTCTAATAATACTTGAAATGACTCATCATTCGCAGAAGCACCTAACACTGGATTGCTCATGATAAGTAATGCCTTTATGTCATGGCATAGCCAAGAAACAGAAAAGCCTATGTTGTAATCAAGGAGATCAATAACAGTAGATATGGCTGGTGTCTTGTCCAATGCAGAAGTTCTACTGAGGTCATGTTTCAGGAGTAGCCTGCTAGTACTCAGAAAATGTGATAACGTTGCTATAATGTATTTCATGTTCTCCATAGGTGTGCATGCAGTAATATTGGTGAGGTCTGTATTAAGAACAGAACAGATGAAGCAGCAGGAGACAACATATCGAGTAAGAAATTTAAAACTCTCCTTGCATGACACCAACAACAGATAGTCAATCGAACGGGAAGCGCAACCTTCAAGACAATGACTATTAGTTCCACCATCTGGTGATCTACAAACTGATAGCAGAACATATGCAAGAAATAATAAACCATCATGGCAACAGGAGGCAAGGATCTGCAATGTAATAGAAGCGGAATTTAGGATGGTTTGTACGAGAGGCTCTGTAAAAATAACAAAGTAAAGAAGCTGCTATCTCCTGATGTTACCTTCTCAGCTATATCATAAAACTGAAGTGAGAACCTTTTATGAAATATTGATATTGCAGCACTAATATCACGTGTAAGTTCCTCGATGCCATGGCTGTTGTGCTCTTTAAGGACCTTATCTTTAGCTAATGGTAGACCACAATTTGCACAGAGAAAGTGATTTCTCAGCGTGCGTGACAAATAATTTGAAGCCATGGTTACTTTGAGTTCTGATTCAACATCATTAATGACAGATGATGAAAGCCAATTGGAAGAAGCATTGAAAGGGTTTAGTATTCCATCAAGAATCTTGTCATCTGCACCATGTTGTGAGCTGGTGCCGTCCTTCTCAACTATGCTAGATTTACAAGATAGGCATTCAAGTGCTTCAAGCTAATTAGCAAAAAAAAAGAATAAGATTAAGGGTAATGCAAAACAGCAGCAAGAACAGCTCAGCTGCTAAGAGATTATACTTACAGGTAGTCCACATCTGTTTAAGGCACATGCAGCCAGTGCAGATGAAAGCTTAGATAATTTTGCAGATAGAGCTTCACCAGCACAGTTTCTGAAACTATTTTTCGTTGATAGGATTGCACAATATTGACCCAATTCTGGGTCTGCAAACACATTCTGACCACCCTGAGTGTCGGATATATCAAACAGTAACTTGGGATGGCAGCCAAATAATTTACTGACAGACTGGGAGTAATTCCCTAGCATCCACTGAAGATTGAAGTGAAATTTAGTTAACAAGCTTAAGGGTCCATTCTGAACTCGTCATAAACTATTTTGATTTTCAAAATAGAAAAGGGAAAAGAGAAAGGCAGACATATAACATACTTCAAGCAGGCTTGAGAGCCAGTGGTCTCCTTTCTCAACTGCATCAGGGAGCAGCACATTTGAAATGAGGTTATGCTCCAAGGGCCCTCCAGATCCCTCAACAAGCCGACAAATTACCATAGCAAGCTGTTCATCTTGAAGGTTCTTCGCACAAACATTGATGGCAGAGGAAGTATCACCTCCAAGCAGGAAAAATGCTATAGCAAGCTCCCATTGATGCCTTCCCAGTAGTACATAAGCATTTTTAAGAGCAGCGGCTTTGTTTTTTTCTTCCTAGATAGATTTATCTGAATAAGTACGATGTAGTGATATAATTTCGCAACACAAAGCATTACTGTGAAATGCATGAAATTCCTTCTGTGCGTGTTTGATACTCATTTTCTTAAAAATATGGCACTGCCAGTATAATGATACAGATATGAAGTGTGGCAAAAACTGATCATTTGAGATGTCAGGACTAGCAACTACTCCATCAGTCCTAAAATTCAAGGAATATTTTGATTCTTTACACAAATTTGAACTATTGAACTAAAACGACGACAAGAATTATGGAACGGAAGGAGTACTTTGTTATATGTGGTTTATGTGACACGAAATTGACACCACTAGAATTGTATTAAAATACTTATGATGTGATTTTGAATCTCATAAACCATATATTAATAGAGTAATCATTGATCAAAACCTTGTGATACTGAATCAACATACACCTTAGTATTACTTTCTGAAAGACTTCAGTATGCGCAAGTTCACATTTGCAACTATTGTATTAATAGGCATGACCGCATAGTTGAAGCTGTCGATAGATTGAACCATACTACACACTGATGTACCTGGAAGTTCCTGCAGAGAAACTCATACAGACGTTTATCCTTCTCATTTCTGCTGACCTTGAAAAGGCCAACTAATACTTTTATTCTGTTTAATGCTATATAGAGCAGAGCACAATCCTTGGGGTCCTTGCTTTTAAGATACTGCAACCTTGCCAACTTCTCCATCTACAATTTCAGACATATCACATTACCTAATAAGCACAGGTGATTATCCAGATAACTGCAAATGTAAACAATGTTCGTTATGGTGTCCATACACGTGGCAGAAAAAAAATAGACAGAAGATCCGTTAATACTTCACACCTAGAATCTGGACGCAGAACGCTACACCAATGACAATGTTTCAGCAGTAGAGAACATCAGCCATCAAATGTGCCACATTTGATGCCTTAGTCAAAAAGAATATCGGGTTTAAATATAAACCGCAAAACTGAATATATTCTTTTGAGAAAACATAGGGAATCATCTTGTGTAGGATACTACTATTGGTCAAAAAAAGAACCTATGTGAACTCAAAGTTTCAAACTTTGTAACTGCAATCAGTTCTAGCTGAGCAGTGCTTTGCTAAAAACATGCTGCCCTAGAAAGTCAAGTTGTCATCATCCTGGGATCAACCATTTGATGCTCTCGGTTGAGCTCCTTCCAAGCATGTGTGACACCTCCATGTGATCGTGATCAGCCTGCAACCTGAGCTCTGCTCCTAAGCCACGCTTGGTTGAGCTTCTTTGCGACCCGCATCATATTCCGTTCTTGTTAGGGATGTTTTATTATGAAAAACTAAGTTATTTATATTTAGTATTCATTTTATTTGGACTGATTCTATTTAAATCCAAACTGTTTGTTTTGTTGACAGAGGATTTTTAGGGATGTGAGAGGGAGATACACTACAAACTGGTGAACAGAACTTTAAGTGATTGACAGCACGATACCGTAACTACATCCTATCATGGCCGTGTTAGTCAACTGTGACATTTGCTGTTAGCGAAACTTATGAGAACCTAAATACTGGTTCTGAAATATCTGATTGCTGAGAAAGATATTTCCATACCCTGGTCCTTAGCTGGGACACATTGGTATACCATAATCCCATACCAAGGTTTTGCATCTCTAACCAAGTCGATTCTGCAGGAAGAACATAATCAAGTAGATCATCCTGACAATCAGATTGGAAGGCCCACGCAATGGAAGCAGAATCAACATGGCATCCTTCAGCACTAGATGAATCTCCAAATCTCCTAAGCACATATAGGCGTTGGAACTGCACAGCAATCCAGAACCTTAAGAGAAACGCAATCATCAATTAACATGACTTCTCAACAACAACAAAAGCGAAAAAATAGGAGCGCCATTTTCTTTGTCTAACTTTTGACAATTCCTAGATTGTAGTAAATAGAAAAATATACCAACACAATTTTACAAGCTAGGAGTTAGCTTACCTTCGCCCTGCTTCATCAAGGGTTTTATAGGGAGAAGCACGATTCTGATCAGTAATTTCGCCCAAAAGATCAGAAACTGCATGTATCTGTATTTTTTCAGTGTCACTTATTGCAAACATGCCAAAGTTCTTATCAAGGAGCTGACTTATCTCTGACCTTTGAGATGCACTAGTGGTGGTATTGATACCTAAATTACTCGTCATGTAAGAAAATGAATTTGATGGTGACAGCAAGTTGAAGGCTGTGCTATTTCCATTGTCACCCCACAGTAACCCTTTGCTAGAAATATCGCTTGACGGTGTATCCGTAAAGTACTGCGACAAAGGAAGTTCAGGGATATTATGGCATGATTTACTGCATGAACTGCAGTCCAACAAGGTGTTTAATGTTGCACTTGCTTTCATGGATTCGGCAAGATGCTGCAGAATGCCATCTGCACGTTTCCATTCACCTGTGCACAAACAACAATAAAGAGTTAATTCCATTGCTTAATTTTCATAAAATTAACAAGATGCTGTGGTTCAATTGAAAAATAAAATTCTGCAAGTTTACTGAAAATACTGTGAACAGAAACCAGGAATGAACGTGGACTTCTACCAGCGCATCTCCAACACCAAATCGCCCGCAAATGTCCGGACCGGACTGTCCAGACATTTTTTGCCATCCAACGGCGGTCACCAAAAATACCCGGACCAGTCCGGATGGCCGAAATCCCGCGGACCGGCACCAAACGAAGGGGAGACTTGCAGGAATCCGGACGTCCGCCACGTCGGACTATGACACACCCGACCCACCCAAAACCAAGGCGAAGCCCACGCATTTGGGTATTCCCAGTTTCCCACCACTGTTTCCACGTGAAAGCCCGCCCTTTCCCACTGCATCCGCCCCGATCTCCGCTTCTCTCCCAACCGTTCGGTCGGCCGCCGCCACCGGAGGAGTTGACGGAGACGATAAACGTCTCGCCTGAGCCGGAGGACTTGAGGGTGGTTGCCGCCCGCAAGGTCGCGCCCACGGAACGCAACGCCCGCCGCCACAAGGCGAAGAAGAAGAAGGCCGATCAGGGCTTTTATACAAACAGAAATTCTCTAAGTCTACAATACTGAAACAGAAATTCATCCAAATCGTGTTACGCACTTATACAAACAGCAGTTCCGTCGTAAATGGCACCATTTTATCACAATATCAAAAATGCAACTACAATAGGTTTGCAGATGGAAGGGTTCAAAAGACTTAGGCATACATTTCAGGGAACCAACTATTCTCACCAAGGCCGTTTTGGCAAACCAGAGTGGACCAGTTTTTAACTGAATGGTTTTCTAACCCTGGGTGGAAATTGATGCAAATGATACAGTTGGCCAAGTTTATACATTTTTTCAAATATCAGCCGACATTTTAGTTAACTGCTAATCGGCACCTGACCGAATCAAATACCCCCTATTCGGCCAATTAACTAAGCCAGCCGATTAATCGGTCTGACAGCTGATAAAAGGCCGAAATTTCAGGTGGGGCCGATTAACTTACAAAGGAGGCAATGCTTATTTTGGCCTAAAATCTAGCCCGTTTCCCTCCCTTCTCTCAGCCTCCTGCTCCTTCTCTCGGTGTTCTAGGTTTAGGGCTCCCTGCTACTGATTGGATATACCTGCATTGCTGCTGTCCTCTCCTCTGCATAGGCTTCTAGCACTGTTAAGTGCTCCATCTTTGAAAAGAAATTAGGGTGATATGGGGTGGCCTAGGATATATAGATATGTAAAACTTTTCCTTGTTACATTAACGTGTACATTGGCATATTTAGACATTTAGTACATTACATGTTGCTATGTAGCCTAGGACATATAGCTATGGCCCTAGTTAACTACCGATAAATGGGCCACTGATAAAATTCAGTTAATAGGCCGATCCGCCAATAAATCCCTACTCAGCACCTGACCTAGGATATATAGCTATGGCCCTAGTTAACTACCGATAAATGGGTCACTGATAAAATTCAGTTAATAGGCCGATCTGCCAATTAATCCCCTCAGCACCTGACCGAGTAGCTACCAGTTACCGATATCCTGAACACTGAGTTTATCATTACAGTGGCTTTCAGTGTGCTGTTTTATTTCAGCATTTTGGTATACTAACTAGTGCATAGCCATTTTAAGGGTCATAGCACGAATGTTTTAATAGAAATGGTAAAGTTCTCTTGACTAACTATATTCCGTACCACACCACACATTAAATGGCCTAAATCATAAATAACTGCAGTCAAAGTTTAACATCTTGGAACCTACGAGGCATAGTAAGCATAAGAGCATGTAGCTTATTTCCACTTACACAATCTCACTAACTCTCACAGGACAGTGAGGATAGTTAAAGTTAACAATGGAAGACAGTAATAGTTAACTTAGCAAGGCATTGTGCAACAAATGTAGAATCCAGAGAAAAACATTAGACAAATTCAGAATAGTCGACACCTGAATAAAGATGCTGGATAAGTGCTCTTGGGTGATATGGCGCCAAAGGTCCACTCAGATTACTAGATATATCCAACAAGCTCCACAAACCATTAGAATAATGACTATTGTGTTGGCCTGGTAACAGCGTGCTATTGTTCTCAATGGCCTCCGTGTTGCTGTAATTTTCAGATAACCCAGATTTACCAAAGATAGTTTCATCAACATGCACAGTACATGGCAACTTATCATGCACATCTGTGGCAGAACAAACGCCCTTCTGGGTAATACGTTCATTTGCTCCTCTTACCAACCATGAACTGAAGAGTGAAAGATGATTGTTATGTACAAGCACTATTGACGCCTTTGGCCCCCAGCAGAAGCTGGCAACATCATGATGAGAATGAGCTACTGCAATACAGCTCCAAAGATGCTTCTCTTCCAAATTTGCAGTGTGCAGCACATTCTGAAAGGAAGGATGCTTATGGGAATATATATGCAACTTATTATGAAAACAGACCGCAAGTAAAAATCTACCATTGCTTAAAGATAGCCAATCTAAACCAACAACAGCGCTTTGAATCATTAGAGCATCCTCCAGGAGAAAACACCCATCTCCCATGAGTTTTACTGCTTCCCAGATATGAATGGATGTACTATTCTTCTGAACATTTCTGCCAATAGTAGCAACTCTACCACATCTGGATAGTGAAATTGCAGTAATTGGTCCTGGATGAGCACCAAACATGCCAACTAGCTCCCAGCTGTTGCTCCCTCTCCCAGTCTGCAAAGGGTTATCTGCACCAGACATCTTCCAAAGTTTCACAGTGCCATCAGAGTACCCAGTAGCAATATGATAACCTGGGGAAGTTGCAGAAGGTACATGCTGTTGTAGAGGTAATACAGTATTGTCCAGAGACATAACCGAAATGCAGGTGGGATATTCTCCATCCTTTTCAGTAGGGAAAACCGTAGAACCTTCATAAATGGCAGCTGCAAACATTTCACCATGGACGTAAGTAACATGTCTCCCTTGATCTGCAGTGGAAAGTGAGTTGGCAGAAAATTCACATGAACACCCCCTTCCTTCATGATGATTTTCTGGATGCAGGACTACTTTCCATGATAAAACTTGAAAGCTCTTCCTCCATACGCACACAACTAGGAAACTGTCGTTTAAAAATGACTTGTTACAGTTAGAAACTAAAGGTATGGTATGAATGCTATCAGGTGGTTCTTCTGCATTGCTCCCTCCAAGGAAAGGAACTGTGAACATCTTGTGACATGAAACAACACCTCCATTTGGAATTCTGACAACAAAAAAATCTGCTCCATTTTCCCCTCCCAGGACAAGAAACCTGTTATCATGGAAAACTGAAGGAACCCAACAAAGACATGAATATTGCGCATCTGCAGAAATGTCACGCAGATCAAATTTGCACAGGAGCTTCCATAAAGGATGAGTGGGTGCATGCAAGGTCGATATGAGAGTTGATAAGGTTGAAAGAGACCAGACAAATAGCATTCTGCAAGAATCCATAGAAACAGCTAGCTCTATTTCGCAGCTATATGGATGGACAGACACCTCTATGATATTACCCTTATGTCCAACTTGATTAATAGTCTTGGTTGAACAGCATGAGATGCTCTTAGAAGAATCGCTTGAAACATGACTCCCAGAATCTGATGATAGACCAAAAGCCAGGCGAGACCAAATGAATGAATTATCAGGCAGCAAATGAAGCAAAGAGCATCTTGTGGGTGGGCCAGAACATATACTTCGTGATATTACAGCCTCAACAAAAATTGGTTGTACGGTAGATTTTGGGTTAATAGCAGATTCCTCCCAAGCCTGCGGCTCGCTCTGCTTCCATAGTGTAATCCGTGGGTACCTTGGTGGAGATACATCATCAAGACAATGAGCAGCCCAAAAATTGGTACAACGCCCAGGGCCAACACTAACCAGCCACTCACATTTGCCAACCTGATTCTGCCAGGAATGACCTGAAAACAACTTGAACTTAGCTTCTTCATCTCGTGATACGACGCTGCCAGTTTCTACTGCCCATCTCACAGATATGTCAACTCCAAGCACTCCATTTAGAATGTTGTCCAACTCGATCACTGCAATGACGCTGAAAGATCTTCGTGAAGTAGGCTTCTTCTTCGACCTGGTCACCTCAGCCCCAGTCCATAACCGGGCAGTTCCATCCAAGCAGCAGGTCATGAGGATCTCTCTCCTCACTTCGGACAGATCACCGACACATAACGTCAAAGGCCTCCACTGGATCATGGAAACGGGCTGAGGATGCAGGAGCTCAGCAGTCTCCAGACCCAATTTTGCATCATTCAGAAATACCAGGACAGACACATTGCCCTCCACAGGAGCAGCAGCTGACGCCGCCACGACAGGGGCGTGGACGAAGTGGGTAGCAGAGACGAGGGACTGCGGCACTTGTGGTGTGGACCTCCAAGCGAGCTGCCAGGAGGATTGCGCCCTGGCCCACATGGCAACGCCACCACCGACCACCACGATGCCATCGCCGGAACCCGTCCAGGCGATGGCGGTGACCGTGAACGTCTCTGTGATGGCCCATCTCAGGAGCCAACTGAATGAACCTGCCAGTTCCAATCTCCAAACAGTGAGCCGTGTGGCAATCCTAAGTTAGTCAACGATGAGAACTGGACACGAGCCAGATGAACAAACCTGAGGAAGGTGCGGGCTGGAAAACGGAGACGGAGTTGCCGGACGCGGCGGCGAGCTCACCTCTCCCGCGGCCGCACCAGGCGATGGCGGACACGGGGGTGTGGAGGTCGATGACTTGGCAGAAGAATGGGGATTCGTCTCCAACGGTGTCGCTTCCGCTGGTACGGGGAGGGGAGGGAAGGTGGGAGACGACGAGGAGGGAGCCCGCGGCGTAGGCGACCCAGGGGAGGCCGCCGAAATCAGGGAGGAACGAGAGGGCCCGGAGGTCGGGGGTGGGCGCCGGAGGGATCAGATGCGGTGGATGGAGGGCGAGCGGGAGCTGCGGCAGCGGGTCCTGCTCACCCATCGTGCAGGCTACTGCATGAGCGTCGGGGCTGGTGGTGGTGGTGTAGAGTTTGGATCCTCACCGGTTGCCGCGGCTGATTTGCCCTTTTCCAGCCGGCGACCACAGGGTCAGCAAATCCTATTGACAGAAGTGTACATGCCCTCAACTTTTAGAGGTCGGGCCACATCACCCCTCGACTCAAAACCGGTTACTGTTTTGGCCGGCGGTTTTGCTGACGTGGACATACTGCTCCTATTCGGTCGCTTAAGCCGAGAAGCTTTTCATCGAAAGTGTTGAGTATTGTGATTGTTTAGGTCTGCTTGACTTGTACTCCAATATGATCATGTACTTCTATATATATGTTCATGAGGCTCAAGCAATACAACAACTATTTTATCAATCATTCTTTCCCTTCCAACATGGTATCTGCCGCAAGTTTCTAGACCTAGCCGCCGCCCATCGCTTCCGCACCGAACGCCGCCTCCGGGGCGGTCGGCCTCCATGACCGTCGCCGGGGGCCGTGCCGTCCGTACCTAGGGTTTGTCCGCCGGTCGTGTTGACCGGCTGTCCTAAAAAGTCTTTTTCCCGATCTCTTGATTGGGGGTTTTTTCTCTTCCGCCGGTCGCATTGATCGGCGTTTTCTTTTTGGTTTTTCTGATCTTAGATCGGTTTGCGTCGCCCGCCGCCGCCGTCGACCATCGCGCCTCTACTCCGACATCGGCGCGACTCGGCCTCTACACCGACCCGGTGGCCTCGCGCAACGCGGCGGCCCCTCAACGCCGCCGTTCGCGCGTCGGCCCACACGTCGATCTACGCCGGACGTCACCACCCTGCTCAAATCGGGACACCTGCATCGCCCCGACCCGACGGCCTCGCGCCATGCGGCGGCCCATCACAGCCGCCGTTCACGCATCGGCCCACCTGTCGATCTACGCCACGCCTGTACGGCCGCCCTGCCGACCGTCGGCGGCGGCTTCATCTCGGACGCCGCAACCCCGCCTCCACCGAGCGACGTCCCCGACCTCGCGCGCGATCGGATTGATCACCCGCCTGTCCGCAATCCACCTCATCTACGCGGTGCGACCGATCTGGCCAGTCGGTTGCGCGCGCCTCCGCAGGTCCCGTGAAGACTGTCCCGAGTAAAGCGCGCCCCTCCACTGATCGAACACCGGGCTGCCACTGCGTCGCCCCGTCGGGCCGCAGCGCCGCCGCCCCGTGGTTCTCCTCGTGGCTGCACTGACTCGCCCGTTGCCAATACGTCGCCCCTTCGGGTCGTAGTGCTGCGACACGCGGTCCACGCGATCCGCGAGCCACCGCTACATAGCCCCTTCGGGTTGTAGTGCCGTGACACGCGGTCCCTTCAGGCCGTCCCCATGACTGCACCGACCCGCGAACCGCCGCTATGCCGCCCGTTCGGGTCGTAGCGCCGTGGCACGCGGTCCACGCAGCCGCCCCGAGGTCTTCCTATCGTTGCCCCGACCGCCTGCTGCCGCTGCATTGCCCCTTCGGGCCGTAGCGCCGTGGCCCGCGGTTCACTCCGCCGTCTCCGCGCGTCGACTCTACGTGGTATGCGTGATAACCCACAAGTGTAGGGGATCATTTATAGCCTTTTTCGATAAGTAAGAGTGCCGAACCCAACGAGGAGCTAAAGGTAGAATTAATACTCTCTCGAGTTCTATCGACCACCTATACAACTCTACACACGCAAACGCTTACTTTACCTAGAACAAGTATGAAACTAGTTGTCACAGCCCTAGAATAATTGTTTGCATTTAATTGCATCATCATCTTGCATCATGTTTAAATTTCATCAAAATGAACTGGGTAACATCAGAAACCCTAGCACCTCACCCTGAAAAAGAAAATCAAAACTTGTGAATTTTCAATGAATCCAAAATGCCCTTCAAAAATGTTCATTGTCTCTGATAAATATTGGCAACTCCATAACAGGGAACAATAGATTTTTTAAAACAAGTTTAGCATTTTAAAACGAGCATCTAGTGCTATTGAAATCAACTAATAAAGCATTATAAATATGATAGATGTCCAAAAAATGCCCAAATCTTTTTGTGGAAGTTTGAAGTAATCAAACTATATTTCATAAAATATGTGGGCATTATTGTGCTAGGTATTTTGGCCTCACAAAATAAAATAAATGTCAGAAGAAAAGAAAACAGAAAATAAAAACTAAAAAAACAGGGGGCTTACCTGAGGCCCACGGGCAGGCCGGCCCATCTGGCCGTGCCAGTCGTCCCCTACCTCTGCCAGAAGGCAGAGGCGAAGGGAGGTACGGCGAGCGTGGCCAGGGCGCCACGCACCTGCCTGCCTGTCCCTCCCCGTCGCGCTGGCAAGGGGATAACCTCGCAGAGCCGTCGGGATCGAGCCCTCTCCTCCTCCATTCGCTCTCTGCTCCTCCCCTCGCCCCTGTTCGCCATGGCCGCCGTAGTCAGGAGCTCGCCGCCATCGCCGCCTAGTCCCGCTGCTCCCCGAGCACTCTGACCCCTCCAGAAGCTTCGCCTCGAGCCGTAGATCCTCTCCGATGAGCCACGCCGCCAGACGAACCCCGTAGCGTCGACCTCGACCCCTTCTTCAACCTCCGTCCGCCGGCGAAGATCCGAAGCTGGCCGTCGACTCAGAGCCTCCCCGAGCCCGCTTTCGACGCCGTTGCATCTGCCGTGAGCATCCAGATCCATTCCCCCCTCTCTCTCTCTCGATTGCTCGCTGTAGCCCCAGATTGCCCGAGACCCGAGAAACCCGCCGCACGAGCTCGACGCCGATGACGTTCCGGTGCCCCTGAGGTCCTCCGGAGGCCACCATCGCGCTCGTGTGGTCGCGTAGGTGCTGTAGGAGCTAAGCCCCGTCCTGTTTGCGCGCCAGATCATTGACCCCTAGTTCGTCCGAGCTTTGGCAGCCGCCGAGCTCATCGCCGGTGACGCTCCGGTCCACCTCAGCCTCTGGGGTGTGTCCAGATCGATGCGCGCGTGCGTGCTTGTTCGTTAAGAGCCATCCGCCGTCGAAATGGTCGACGGAGCAGGGTTTCCGACCCCCTCCGCCGTCTCTGGTGTCGCCGGCGGCTCAACGCCGGCGAGCCTGACCAAGTTGACCACGGGGTTTGACCCCCTGGGTCACTGGCAGGTGGGGCCAGCCCATGGATGTTTTCAGTTTAGTTCAAAATTAATTAAGTTACTTAACTAACCTAATCACCCAGTGACAAGTGGGCCCATGCCCGTTAAATTAGGTTTAGGGATTAATCTAACTCTGTTTAAAATCTGAGTCACTGGCATGTGGCCCCCACATGTCGGGTTTGACTGGAATTAAAAGGAATTGACTGTTGACGCAATATTGATGTCATGCTCACGCATTAAAAC
>CBMN011743824.1:0-11790 GCA_000582825.1 Hordeum pubiflorum | reverse complement strand
TTTGAATTGTAATCTATCTCTAGTATTCTTGGACTCCAAGACTTTGTATTTATATAAACAGCCCATCGAGGCATCAATCAATATACAATCATTATCAATCTTCACAAATGAGGTAGAGAATCATGCTAAATTATTGGAAACTCCCATTAGGTTTTGAGTATAACTTGATAATAATCTGATGAAAACAAATAAAAATGTTCTTATGTCTGTCAAGATCTTGAGTAACACATCCAAGAATATATTCAGTTAACTCAGTAAATTAACACGGTAGACTTCTTTGGCCATAGATGAAATCTATTATTTATATACATAGGGAAATAAATGCAGTGAACTTGATTGGCAATAGGGGAAACTGATTAGTATTTTACCATACGCTACCAATCAGTACTGATGAGCGCAATACAATATAACATTGGTACTTCCGTAAAATATTTCGGACTTCTCTTCTATCCCATCCGTTTCTTCAGAGGGTCATATTGTCATCTTTGATTACATAATTGCCATTATTCGTTACGATATACCAATAAACACAATACATTAATTGTGACGATTTTGAAGAACTATAAACCCAAAGTGATACAAACTCACTGATATTATTTTTAGAGGTGTTCAGCAACATATTATGTATTTCTTGCATTACAACATCAAATCAATATATATCGTCTTCTTTTTGTCAAAAATACATATCTTCTATAATACATGATGTTTAAAAAAAAACACTTTTTGCCCATTGTTTCATTTTACATTCTTACCCAAGTTCATGGTCAGATGTATCACCAGTCACCACTGCCAGAACAATATATTACATCATTGATTATTTGGATACTTCCTCTCTGATTGTAGCTCAGGTGACCAATGCAGCTCTAGAGGAAGTAAAGGGATGGCCATATTATTTATTCATTTTGCATACAAAAACATTATACAGTTCTCTTATTTCTACTTAATGATCTTTACTAGCATTTACCAAGATATATATTAGCTAAAATTTCTTAAATTTCTACCTTTGCAATGTGAGATAACATATTTGCTTTGCCTTATGTCCATCGGAGATAAATTTCAGGGGTCAAATTTCTTAAAATAGATAAAACCGATAAAATAGGGCCAAGCATACAAGGTACTCCCAAGGTTGAAGTTTCATCATTAGGTAAAATCATAATAAATATGTGCTTACCAACCTCTGCGGATAACATTTGTACATTTTACACTGACTAGCTTAATAGAAAAGCACACCACATGGCAAGGAGTTTCCAAAAGTGTCATGGAGAATTGTCGACATACACGTAAAAAATCATTCAAATCCACCTAACTACATAATAGGGGCATTAAGGATCTTAATTATTTTTACAAGGTGATCAACATTATCCTCACAACAAACTTGCACGTTTGAGCTTTGCACCTTCAGCCAATTCCAGCTAAGCCCTCAGAACAAAAGTTGTATTAGCATATGTCTTTAGCTTCAAGTATTGTGGGAGGGAGAAATAATGATGAGCATTATATTATACCAGCTAATATCAAAAATAGGATAACATGATTTTACAGAGGAACAATATGAAACGTTGTATGACTTTGATTTCTGCTTGGATACGAAAGTTTGCAAACAAAAACCTGAATTTTGAGGATGATTCATGTAAATCAAACAAACAGTCAAAATGGCAAGGATAAAGAAACTTCAAGGCTAGAAAATGTGAAAGAGTTCAATAGTAGAGGGATATGTTCTAGAATGTATTGCTATGCCAGCATTAGAAGATACGTACCAGGAGATGAACATATTCTACAATTTTTTTGATCATATTATACTAATTCTTGCATACTTGAAGTATCTAAAACTTTATGTTATGCTTTTAATATTACACCGGGCAAGTCATTCATTGGAGTAACTACATAAGCGATGTCAGTTGGGGAATGAAAACTTGAACTCATGACCAATGCAAACCAGGTGCTAGACAAAACAACCCAGCAAAAAGGATACGATATATAAATGTCAAAAATATGTGCATTCATGCATCGGTTTCTTTGATGATGATACATATATCAACGTTCACAATATCTAACCGACCATCGAAATGGACTTATATGAGCATTTGGAACTTCAAAAAACCAACTTGCAAGTGTAAGTAGTGTCGTGCAATATTATGTGTGAAGAAAGAACTATAGGTACAGGAGGAAGAAACCCAACCCTAGGGCTATGCTTTAAACAAGGCAAGATTGACCTGCCACCTTTAAAGGAGTCCTCGGCTTACCTATCAAACTTATTAAGGAAAGGAAATGGACAAAGGTAAAAAAAAGTACTTCAAAAAAATAGATTGTACAACTCCATGTTCGCGTTCACATCAATGGGAAGAAAGGTTGACAAATTTACAGAACTGGAGTAAACCTTATGTATTCAAAATGAATGGGAAAAATTCATATTGAATTAGGACTCTGCTCCCAGAAAGATGAGACAAGCGATGCTCGACACCTATGCATCTATGACATGGAAACCGAAGCCAGAAACAGGATATCGACATCAAAAGCTTCAACAGATTATTTTAAGTTGATAGATGCCCCCGTCGGGATAGATTCAAAGAAGGTCCGTCTATAAGGGAACGAGAAAAAGCATACATAATAATATCTCACCACACCTGAATTGACAGCTGTCATTGTCACAATATTGTTCGGTACAAAGAGTTGAAGCAGAGAAGAATATCTGAGAATGATCCAAAATAGATGGCAATTCAGTATCCCTTATTATTTCCCTATGGAGAATATGTGCATAGAGAAAGAGTACCATACATACATTAAAAGAAGGTGCTACATGCAAGAGAAAACATGTTACAATTGTCGAGTATTATGCATATCCTAAAGCAGCGCAACGAGCAATCGATGTATTTGTTGGCATGCGGAAAACTAACACGGCAATTCATCATGGGTGCCCTTGCATGCGTTTTATAGTTTAGGCTAGACTGGGTCAAGAGATATCTAGAAAATCTAATAACAGATCTATATGCTAGCTTGTCGGGTGTTGTTGACAGTGTACAACCGTGTGAGCCTGTTGGCCACTAATAACCCCATCAGAAAAAAAATATCATTTTTTACAAACAGCAAAAATCTTACCGATCACCTAAGATTGCGTATGCGTAAATCCCTAAAAAACGATATAGTCCACATATCATGTGTTCATCATAAATTATATAATGTTATATGCTACAAAATATTCTGAACAGACCCATGCAATAATAAATGTCCATATGAAAACATAAGCATATTTAACCGGTACCAGTCAGTCATATTTGGACAAAGCATATAGAATTACCATTTCATGTTAAGCCAGGAACACAATACAAACAAGATAATGCAGCCAGATCCCGGAAATCCACAAACAGAACGTCAAAGACCGATATTTTCCAAAGGGAATTCCTTAGTGTAAGCATCAAATCGTGTTAACGGCCACCACTTCAAATAAAACTAAACACTGGCGCACTCTTTTGTAGTCCATCTTTTAATATTTTTGGTGCTATATTTTTGCATTTATGTATAAAAAAATTATCTCGAAAATTATAAAAATATATTCTGTGAAGGAATCTTTACTATTTTGGCACAAAAAATAAACCGACACTCGATGACCACTGATAAAGATGACAAATATTTACGTCAGTACTTTAAGTACTAGCCCGCGCATTTGCGTGGGCCACTTTTCTAGTTTATTTAAAGAATACAATAAACAGCTATCCTAGTCTAAAACAATAAATATGTAGCAAGGAAAATCCTATAAATATGTAGCAAGTCAAATTATTGGGGAGCACCACACGCGATTGAAGCGATCGGCCGAGAAGGACCAGCCCATTTAGTAGCGAGGTGTGCGTTCCACCCATCCCAGTTTAATTTCCTTCTTCTTTTCCCTGTTTGTTTTATTATTTCATCTCGTTTCTGTTAATTCCATTTTCTTTTTTCAAGTTCATTTTAAAATATTCCATAAAATGATAATGTTTTTCGAAAATATTCACAAATCTAGAAAATGTTTCTCTTTTTCATAATTTCTTCAGACTTGAAAAAAAATGCTGCCTCTATTCAAACTTCGTTGGCAAATTCAGAATGTGTTCCCTTTTCCAAAAAATGTTCGGAATTTGAGAAAATGTTTGTGCTTTTACAAAATAGTTCAGAACTTCAAAAAATGTGCATGTTCTTATTTTTTTCATAAATTCGAAAAGAGTTTTATTTTCTCTAATTTTTTCAGAGTTTCAAAAGGTGTTCAGAAGTTTAAAATATGTTATTCTTTTCAAATCTTGTTCATAAATTCAAAAAATGTTCATGCATTTGATTTTTTTTTCTTTTCAAATTTTGTTCAGAGTTCCAAATTTTTTCATAGAGGTAAAAATGTCCCTTTTTGCAAAATATTATGTTTCAGTATATTTTTTCTAATTTCTGGAAAAACGGTGAATTAAATAAATGTAACCGTTGTCAAATTTATATGTAAATTCGAAAATTGTTTGAGTTTCTCAAAAAAAATCCTGAGTTTATTTTTTTACTGTTTTTCATTATTTTCATAAATTCATAAATTCTTCCCATTTTTATTACTTTTTCACAATTTTTTGAAACTTGTTTGTCTTTTTAAAAAATGATCAAGATTATAAAATTTTGTTCAGAGCTTTCAAGAAATGTTTGAGAAAGAGGAAAAACATTCAGATCTGCCGATATAGTCAGTTCTGTTCTGGCTGCATATTCGTCACCTGCTGTAACCAGCGGCTAGGTGCTTGTATCTACAAAAGGGGAGTCTCTTGTTCTAACTGTGGCCAGCGCGCCACATTTTTGTGGTGTTTCTACACCGTTGGCTGCTCGTGCGTGGGCTGGCCCAGGCGAAGCGAAGGACTGCCTTGTGTGAAACCCCGCCATTCAGCCGCAGATTGCTGTAGATAGGAGGTCTCTGTTAGCAATGCCTCATGCCGTGTGCCACGACAACGATTCTACTACGGGCCAGTGCCACCGCGCCTCTTTCTGTCAGTATTTAAGGCAAAGCCTAGTTACAAACTTTAAGTTCTAGGGTCCCTATTACCCCCTAATGCTCTTAATTCTGGACTTGGGGAGCAATATTCATTTACTTTGACCTCGTGAGCGCGTCATCGTTGCTGCTATTGGTGGCCCGAATTTTTCTAAGAAGATACGTGAACCTTTCTAAACATGAATTTATATTTTTGAATATAGGAAAACTTTTTGATACATGACGTTTTTTTATCTGATACAAAGGAGCATATAGCACGGGCTGAATGTTATTCCATTTTCTGCATTATGCCTTTCATGCAATCTTTTAGAGTTATCCTGACAATATTTCCTCCATATGTATTAAACATTTTTCCACATATAAAATAAAAACCTACAATTAATTGTTCGTGCTGGGTCCGGCCCTACTAGGACCTGCTAATCCCGACCCGACCCGTCTCCTAGGCATCAAAGCCTATTTTGAGGAACAGGAAACAAAACAAACAACTCCGCTCATGGTTACAATCCCTATTCGACGTTTATTACGACAAGTTGTCGCCAATTCACACAGGAGGAGCATGCTAGCTATTGCTTTGGACCAGCCCATGTAACGCTTCTGAGATGGGACTCAGTTTCCAGTATTAAGAATGTTTTCGAAGGTTTCATCCTGCGTTTTTACGGTTATAAGAACCTTTGTCCTTGAACATATTTTCTTTTGCAGTTTTTTCCTTTACAGGTTTTTCAGTTTTGTTCCCAATTTTTATTTTTTGTTTTTCATTATTTATTTTCCTTTTTACTTTCCTTTTCTTTTAGAAAAATCAAAAAATAAGAAAAAAATAAATATTTTCTTTACTTTTGTAAAAAAGCTCACGTATTTCAAAAACCATCCAGAATTCAAAATTTTGCTTGAATTTTCAAAGAATGTTCGTGTCTTTCAAAGAAGACCGGATACTAAAAAATCGTTCACAAGCTTCAAAAAGTTCACAAATTGTTTACAGTTTGGAAAAATACTTTAATTTAAAAACCAGAAAAAATCATAATTCCAAAAAAATTCATTTTTGGAAAATGTTCAAAATTTCAAAAGGCGTTCATAGTTTCAAGAAAAGTTTGAAATTTTCAAAACTGTTCACATTTTGAACATCTGCTACAGTCCCAGGCTGTTGTAGTGACGGATCACTGCAGTACTGGTTTGTTCGGTTCCTCGGCCCAGCCTACAGCCTACAGTCTACGGTGCCCCTATTCCTCCCGCTCGCTACCCTGCGTGAACGCGCTTCAACAGACATATCCATGAGATGTAAATTCAGAGATAGTGCAGGCTCGAAAGTCATTATTGGCTGCACATCATAGCTAGAGAAACTTTCTCTGAATATCCAGCGTGTTGTGCACTACTTTGACACTTTCCAAGAAAAGAGGCCGCTGCCCAATGCCTTGTCAAGTTTTGTGTTGACCAAAAATGCGAGGAAAAAGCCTGCCGACTTGGCTAGTTTCGATGGGGAAGACGAGCACAAACTAAAATGGTGCCACTCTGGCGATGAGATAAAAAAACACACACTCATCAAGCCAGTAAAAAAAAATGAAATTCCTGGCACCTACACAATCAGGCTGAACAAGTCGTCGGCGGCCAAGACAAACTAGGAAATGCAACTGATCACTTCGGATCAATCTTCAGATCACAATTGAGTTCAACAGTTTTGTGGTAGAGAAAGACACACACACACACACAAGCAATTGTTCTTCAAGACATAGGGATTATTCAGATCAAGTTTTGTATATATGATGACAAAAATCAATATAGTACAGCGCCTGACAATCAATCATGGCGAATAATACTTGAATTGATGGGAAGAAAAACGTAATTCCGTTTCAGTATTGAAAAATTCTCCCGAAGGGATTGATTCCACCCTTCAAGAATAGAGAGCTCTCCGACGACGACGTCGTCTAGTTCTTTGGTGGGGCAGTGAAGAAGCTGTTGATGCCGGGCATGATCTCGGCGGACTTGCCGTCGATGAACCTCCTGAAGGGGTGGCGCGCGTAGCGGCGGCCCTCGTCGTGGTTGTCCAGCACCCCGGCCGCCCGGTTCTCCTTTGTCACCCTCACCTCAGGGTTGGTGGTGATGTTGCGCACCAGCTGCATCACGCAGATCCCCACGGCCACGCCCGTCGCCGCGAAGATCGGGTACGCCTGCCAAGAACATGCTACCGTCGTGAGACCATGACCATCGCAAGACAACCACCGAAAGTCCAGCGAGATCGCTAAAGCTAAGCTGGACCAGACGAGAGGAAGGAGAAATGAAGGGACGTGGGATCGGTGCGTTGCGTACCTCGGGGCGGAGCCACCTGGCCTTCCAGGCGCTGGAGGAAGCAGCGGCCGCCATTGGTAGGTTAGGTAGATCTCTCTCCCTTCCTTGCTCCTACCGGCCGATCTGGTGCGATGCTTGCGAGGACGAAGGAGCTAGCTGGCTGGCTGCCAACTAGCAGAGGGGGCGCTCTTTATACGCAGCGTGGGAGCGGAGCAGGAAACAAGGCGCGTTTGGGTTGGTTGACGGCGGCGGGCGGCGGTGGGTGGCGTAGGAAAGCGGGGAGGGAATTTTCTAGTCGGGTGGGAACGTGGGGGCTGGTTGGCAGCCACGACCTTTCACGTGGTCTAGAGCTAAAGCGCCGCCCGTTCAACCCAAGGAAGCAGCCGAAAGCGACGGTGACCAGGGGAAGCAACGGTCGGAGGTGGCCGAGAGGCGTGTGGGCGGCGCGAGGGAGAGAGGAGAAAAGAAGGCTTTTCGCCTTCCGTCCAAGTGGGAGAACCCAATCGGAACATACGGTGGAGGAGAGGACAGGAGAAATCCAACGTACGTAGGGTGGTTCTACCGGGGGAGGTGTCGGTGGTGGAGACATGGGCGGATGCTACGGAGTACGGAGCATGGAGGAATGCCCGCCTGGAAAATGTAGGCATCCGTCTCAGCAAGCTTCTCAGGCGAGCCGCCAAAACGGCCCATCTCGCATAGAGTATACGTATTTTTTTTTTTTGGAATACATAGGGGGCATATATCGGTAACGTCATTTGTTCTACTCGGTTTGCCTAAAAACGTTTTTTGTTTTGTTTTAGTCGTTTTTTTTTCTTCAACAAGGAAACGTCACGAGCAAATGGAAGAGACTACACAGGCTTTAAGGATATGTATAATGGTGTTATCCCTCGCAAAATAATAATAATATAATGGTGTTATCTTAGGAGTGTCGTGTAGGACAAATGCTAAGGTGGAGGAGAGAGAATTCATAAGAAAATGTTTGTCTTCTCTTATTTAAGAGACCATCTCTTGGCACAATATGTCTCACCACGTTTTCAGGAATATCTGATTATTGCAGATGATGCTAAGAGATAACCCATTGTAGACATGTTTTTGTTGTCATCTCTAAATTACATGCAAGTCTTAAAATAAGACCGTCTTATCAATCATTGTACATGTCCTAAGGACATGCACAATGATGCTATCGAGTGCCACATTGGATTAACATTGAGGTGAAGGAGAGAAAAATCATAAGAAAAGACTTGTCTTCTCTTATTTAAAGATGATTCTTTGGCATTATATATCTTTCCATTTTTTTTAGGAATAACAAGTTATTGAAGATAAGGCTAAGAGATAATCCATTGTAGACATGCATTTATTGTCATCTTCAAATTACATGCATGGTTTAAGATAAGACTGTCTTATCAACCTGCCCTAAGGGCACTTGCCGTGGTTGATAAGGCACTCTTATCTTAACCTCACTTTGTATTCTAGAGAAGACAATAAGACATCTTAGACAATGGGTTTGTTCTTAGTCTTCTCTCTCGTAATGACATACCCCTAAAACACATATTGTTGCTAATATATCATCTTTTTCATTAAGACTTATGGTTTTTCTCTCCTTACGTCAGCATTTATCCTACATGCACTCCTATGACAACATCATTGTACACGCCCTAAGAGGCCAATATCACAACCACCGTCTCGCCGTATCTGGGCTAGGACTCACGCATGTGACATAATTATAGATGATAAATTCTCAGCTGCACCTGGGTGTGAACAATAAAATTAAATAAAATAACAAAAATCTATTTATTTTTTGCACCCAAGATGCTCGAATGTGTAATGTGGATGTGAACATTAGATGTGTTTGGATATTTGGGGAGTTCTTGACAAAGCAAAATTAATAGTGTGTTTTTATAAAACAACATTATTTTGACCAGGTTTTTTGCTTTTCCTATAGGTATTTGGATGTCCAAACAGTGCAAAAATTTCAATCTATGTGCGCACCTAGCATCCTCAATGCCAAAAATGCACAAAAACGCTATTTTTTTTTAATTTACTATTCATCGGTTGTACATGAGCCCAGGCTCAAACGAGCATTACCTGCAACTTAATCCTACTCTCGCTCTCTCCACCATTCTACTCTAGTGCAACTAAACCTAGCTCGTCTTGAAGAACTGGCAGTGAAGTGCATAGAACATGCTTCAACGCTTTGCCCCCTCTCCATCTCCATCACAATGGCAACAACGTCTTGTGTCACTCGGACAACCATACCATTCAGAGGCGGTCGGGCCACCCTGTTATTCAGATCCGGTAGCCACGTGATCCCTCTGGCTCTGGGGTGGATGGAGTGGATGTGAGTGCCAGACGGGCTAAATCACATATTTTATGGTGGACTGTTTGGATGATACAGTCGCGCTTATGAAAAGTCATGTGAATGTCCTCAAAAAGATCTCCAACGCACAACACCCTTCAACTTAAGACCTTTCCTTAAGAAAATATGTTTTTTTGTCATACCGGTGAAACCCAGGAATGCGTACCGTCCTGACAATGAACATGGGGATAAACTTCCTAAAACTTGGAATGACATGTACTATAAAAAGTACTACGTCTGACTGGGCTCGCAGGGAAAGGGGTGTGACCTTGTTACACGCCTTGCTTCCGGGGACAATGATACAGAGGTCGAGTATGGTTGTGTTGTTTTTCTTCTCTAACATGAAGAATCAATTGATTTCTCGCAGGCCCGGGATCCAACAAATGTACTTCGGTCATGTTGTTGCGATATTGTTATATGGAGGTGAATGGGTTGCTGGTTAGAAGTATCTAGGGTTATATGACTACTTAGGGTAGACTATTGTTATTGCTAAAGTTGGTACTCCTTTTTTTTAAATCAAAATACATACTTTTTGTCATTTAACCTGCTAAATATATATAAATATGTACAATTTCGATATCCAAAGTGACCACAAGTAGACAAGACAAGCAAACCCCAATGAACGGACGCCGGAATCAAGAACGGGACAGACGACAACAATGGATGTGGAGATGGATAAGTTTGCCCGAAAATTGTATACGCCGGCCGTAGAGAGGCAACAAGGGAGCTTTCCATGTGTCCTACAGGGTGTGTCGAGCCCAATTAGTCATCGGTTTCCCATTTTTCCGTATTATTATTCTTATTTTCTGTTCCATTTTTTGAAATATCACAAACATTTTTTGAGTCAATGAAAATTTTCATTTAAATGTCACGTACACTTTTCCATTGGTATGTAACATCTTCTAAACGGTATAATTTGTTTTTGCTTTTACATTGTATTTATTGTTTTTGACTATGTCAGGAAAATATTAGAAACCCGTGAAACATTTTTAAAAGTGTATGACCATTTATTTTAATCTACAAAACATTTATTTGAATTATGCAAATATTTATTATATATTGTATAAAAAAATAAAATGGCACATGCAACTTTTAAACACATGACATTTTTTAATATAACAAACATTTTCGTACACATGATTAACATGTTTTAAACTATTCTATAACGTGTTCTTTGTATTATATAAATTTTAAATATTAAGTAATATAAGCAAAAGTAAAAATCCAAAAAAGGAAAATGAACGTGTTAAGAAAAAACAAAAAAGACGCTCATGATGTCATCACGGGCATGACAGCTTGTTATTGGGCCGGCCCAGTGCCAACACCCTACAGCTAGCCGTTCGTAGGCGTCGCAGCGGGCAACACATAGCCACCCCAAGTCCTATTCGTCACCTTAAGGTTCATTTATAGGCCATTTTTTTTACTGGTGCACACCCCCTCTACAACACTAGGTACAACTTGCAAACGAGCCCGTGCGTTGTATCATAAGAAAAAAAATACAACACTTACCTAACCCAATAATCATGGGTTAAGATCCCAATAGGTATATGTCGTTTTTATTAACACATGGTATCCCATCTATGTACCACTTATTCTCTTTCTTACCATTGTCGACGGTGGCCTTGGTAGTGCTCACACATCATAACGCGTTTAAATATTGTCAATCCTAAGGTGTCTCTTTCTCGACGTAAGATGAGGTATCTACTTTTTTTTCCTGTGACATTTTGGCAAGGCATGCATGCGTGGTTATAGATGGCTTTTTTCATCTCCTATCCTAATTTTGTTGAGGTGTTCATTTTCAATCCGGATCGACACCAACATGAAAGAAAGATGGATCATGCGCTATCAATTACCTCGCACCCTAAATAGCGTTTTTAAATGGTTAATATGTAAAATAATATGATATTCAGATTCTACATATTTTTAAATCAAACTCCATATATAACATATTAAATTCGAAGTTAGAGTTTAAAAGAATAATATATTTTAAAATACATTTGATATGTATTACAGGTTGATTAAGCCAATTATCTGGGAGATTCCAGCAAAAACGAGAATCTTATTTAAAACCGAAGGCGTAGCCAAAGGGTGTGCCGGGTGTGCCATGGCGCATCCAGAATTTGAGTTTTTTTTACCCTATTAGAATTCAGCCAAATTAACCTTTTAAATACCCCCCCCCCCC
>CBMN011743821.1:0-23954 GCA_000582825.1 Hordeum pubiflorum | reverse complement strand
TGGAGCTCGTCCTCCAAAGAGCATTTTTGCAACCCGGCGGGCTATTATCATCTGCCGTCGCCACCAATTTCATTCAACTCGGCTACTTCACATTTATAAACATGCCACACAAGCGAAAAATCCATCCAAAACAACCCCGAGCCAAAGCAGAAAACCAGCGCAAGCGAAAAAGAAAACCTAAAAAAATGCAGCAACTGGAACAGATGACAGGACAGCAGGAGCAAAGCATGTTGAGGATGAAGGCCGTCGACACCACGACGTAATATTACACAAGTTTAACCAGCTGATCTCCAAGTGCTAGACTGTTTACAGCTGCTACACACAAGTTGCCTATCTCATCATACAAAACAAAAAGGGTCGTGCCTTATATGAACACAAACAGGGGCTGCTCAGCTCCTCCCAGCCTGTATGGCTGCCCGGACAAAATCATCACATTTCGTGTACCCACTGGAGAACACGTCTGATAGCGCCCCCATGACGTCGAAGGCCTCCTGCAGATCCTCAGACGAGGTCATGTCGTCGAGCCATGAGAGCAGGTCCTTTGATAGTCCCACCATCTCCTTCATGTTGCTCAGCCTTTCTTTCATCGTGGATTCCCACTTGCTGCTTGCTTCAGCTTTCTGGCTTGACTTGCTAGTCCCAGATGATTTGCCCTTCTTGAAGAATTGCTGCAGCTGCTCGACCAACCCAGTATATACCAGCATCGACTGGACAATGGCAAAGAGCCTCTTGCCGTCGTCGTTTGGATCAGCGGACGAACCTTCATCTGACCGGGCCGCGGAGGAAGACGACTCGGCGGAAACCTTGAGGGTGGATCGCCCATGCTTGTGTTGCACGTAAGCATGGTAGATGCCCCTCTGCAGGAAAGCAGGGCGGTGCTGCGTCCAGCTCTCATAAGACTCGGACAGCAGAGAATTGACCATCATAAACTGCACAGTTTCCTCCGGAGACCCTGGACTACCCCGAGCTCCAGTGGGAGAAGCTGAAACCCGACTGGGAGACTCTGAAGTTGAGAGAGAACTGGACAGGTAAGTAGAGATGGCCTTGGCCATCGCATGGCGTTGCTGGTTCGCACTTCCATCTACAAGATGAGAAGCCATCTGGATCATGAAAGGAAGAAACCGTGAATTGCTCTCCTTCCCCCCACCCTTGCAGTCGGTGCTGAAAGAAGCACCTGTGGCAAACCTGGCCAGCATCTAGTAAAAACAACACAACAATTTTCTGCAATCAGTCATTTGTAAGATGTGAAAGAACAGAAAACAATCTATCCACGAAAATATTAACAACATTCAGCGAATTGCTAGGCCAAATTTTACATTCCCTGACGTCCCGAACCAGTGTTTGCCGCTTCCCTTAGGTAACATAGCAAAGGCTAATCTGGTGTGTCATATTGCGATCAGATCACAAAAAATTACATGCTGTACAGGGTGTTTGGCAAAATAAAAAACAAAAATTGTAGATTGCACTAGATGTTTCAACATTTCTTTCTAGTAAAATGAACCAAAATCTGTTAAGAATATCCTCTCTGCAGTTTGGAATTGTTTTTAGAGTTCATCACCTCCATTTGTAGATGGTTTTCATTACTTGGTTTTGCTGAATCTGCACAGAATTTTCTAACCTTGCTGCTTTTCGTTAATATAACCAGTAGGGTTCTACCCAACTGTTATCGTATAAAAGAAATGGCGATAGTGCAAACCCTCAGATTTATTTCTTATCTATACCTGCTAATAAAGGAAATTGATATTCTTGGTACGTCGTTACTTTTTGCACAAACCCCCCTGACTATTTTGGTAATCAACCCGTAGTCCCGAGGAAAACGATACACCAAAATAAGAAAGGTTCGTATTTAGCCTAGAGGATCGAACTCACAACCTCCCTCCCCATCAATGACAGTACAGCCAACTCGGCCAGCCGTTGGTTGTGCTTGATTGTAGCGTTCGTTTTGTGTAATAGTATACCATCTCGTTCCTTGGCATAAAATTCTCCTAACTTAAATATGTTCGGGATTTGCTAGAGAATTAACGAGACGCCTTGAGAAAACAAACATAGGATAAAGTGTGAGTTGCCTATATAAAAGAAGACCCAAGGATGAAACAGCTTGTGCATCGGAGCCTATATAAGAGAGAGACCCAATGAACTTAAATAAGAAAGAAAGAGAGAGACCCAACAAAGAAGGAAACATACCCAGTGCCTATATAAGAGACCAATAAAAGAAAGAGACCCAACAAAGAAGGAAACAAACTCGGTGCCTATAATAAAGAAGGAAACAGCGCTGTGCATCGGTTACGGAAAGAATTTAATTTCCATGCATCATGCACAGCAAGAATGCTCCTGCTTAAATCAGGCATGTATCCAATTAAGCCTAATTCATGTGTACGTGTGCTGGAATATTATACAAGCAGGGAAAATAGAAAATTGAGTTACAATCGATTAATTTCCTAGATCCATACACCTATTTTTTTTCTTCCTCTAGCTCGCAGAGGGCGGCACTCGCGTCTAGCCCGACGAGATTAATATCTAATGTTTTAAGCATTCCCTTGCGCTAGCACAGTATAATGACAGGTATGTCGTACAACGGCGGAGCTCATCTTCTTGAGATTGACAACGTTCAGATGTGTTCTGATGGGGGGTCTTGAGCTATGCTTATTGCACTAGGTCGCTATGATATTATTTTTCTACCGTTGCAGCGCACGGGCATGTTCCCTAGTTGTTTAAAAACGAGATCAAGATAGCAGCAACCACGTACCAGAACAATGTCGTATGTCAACAACCGGAGACGACTTCCATCTGCTCGGCCTTGAGAATTCAGTTGGTCCCAATACTGATCGACGCATCGGTTGTACTGCCCCTGTGGAACAGATGGCCCCCTCAGCGGAAAGATACAATTACACAACGTCTCGTTATTTCTCAGTGTAGCCCCATCCCATTCCTTTTTAGGATTCTTCAGTGCAGCATCAGCTCGTTTGGCTTCCTGATGACATTGGTAATGTATGATGTTGAAGTGGCTAACAGTAGTGAATACGCAGTCCCCACGGCCACTGCCAGAACTTGTTGCACCCAGGTTCACCCGTTTACTGAAAGCATAGACTCCTAGCATGTCTGTTGGTCGTAAAGTATACCCTTCTCTACAGACCATACATGCCAGCCCTTCTTCCTCTTCTTCCACATCATCAAAACCTTCAATTATAGGCTGAGAGACAACGATACGTCTACCTCCATCCGAACCAAATTCTTGCCGCATTCCTAGCCCCTGGAGAGAAAGAAAGCAGCAAAAATGTTACTTTGTGGTGCAAATGCAGATCTCAAGGTCAAACAACAAAGCATAAACTACACAAACAAAAACAAAGAATAATCAATTGCCTATAATTTCAGTTCAAGATTCAACATGATTTTGCGCATTTGCAGAATAATCTTTGAAAAACAGGGTGAAAACAATCAGTTGAAACATAACAGCTGATGAAACTATATCTGTAGCAGTTACCCGAAGTAGTATTTCTCTTTTCTGGAGAGCACGGCGGCGCATCTCATCCCTCGTAGCATGCCGCAGTTCTTGAATCTTCTCCCATAGGAAGCCATCACCATTATTTTCTTTGTTTGCTAGGGTGTCCAAAAGATTTTCTGCTCGTGCACCAATTTCGTTTTCACCAGGCACCCCTTCTAAAGCATGGAGAAGTGGTAAAATACCTTCTTCATCGACACACTTCTGTGTAGGCAAATGACCCTTTGCAAGCCCTTTCAGCATTGACAGGATGAATGGAATAGATGGCAGCTTTAATCCAGCTGCCCATTCTGCACTAGTTCTAGAGCCAGGCAGCCCTGCAGAAGCAAATCTTTCCCTCAGATGCCCAAGAGCAGCTTTTGTAATGCCCTTCTCTAGAATAATCTCCTTCAGCCTCTCACCACATGAACTCGTCTTGAGTGATTCCGAGACTCGAACAAAGTTTTCAACAGCAGATCTCTGCATTGATGCCTTCTGACTTAAATTGTCATCTTTTTTATTCTCTTCGTGTTGCTTCTGCAACCGGTCAAACTCACTCCAGTCCCTAAGGTAGGGCTCAAAATGTTCGACCAGAACTTCCATAGCTGCTGGCTCCCCGTAGGTCAGGTAAGGCAAGATTCTGGCCACCATCTCCTCATTCCTTTGTTGCTTGTTTGATTTTTTGGTGCCTACAGGATGACATAACCTCTCCAAAAACATGAGAACAATTTTCTTGGCCTGCTCACATGCACCAGTCTCCTCAACACTAGTTGTAAATACACTTTGTGAGATACTTATGTCACTCTCATTAGCTTCCAGTGTAAGGCTTTCTACAATTAATAGAATACCCTCGGCTGGTTCCATTGCATCTACTGAGAATGCGCGCCTGGCTGTCTCAAGTAGCAAACCAAGGGCACCCAGACGTAGTAAGGCACATCTATTTTCACGGATCTTGCAACAATACTTGAGAAGGTTAAGAACTGAAGCCAACTCTTCCTGGTTGGATCGTAACTCGTCGTCACGTAGGCTCTGACAAAAAGGAAACTGAGATTCAATAAAAATAACAGGACTGGAGCACAACAGTCAAATAAATGTAAACTTTTTCAACTTCATGGCACTGCACTTAAAGGACAAGAAAACCAACACGGTGTTGAGAAAACATACCTGAATCATGCTTAATATAATTTCCAGACCTCCACATTCCCTAACAGCACCTGATATGGCAAATTCAATTTCGGGATCTTGTGATTCCTCTCTTTCTTCTTCTAGCTCTTTAATCATGGGCTCAGTTGCTTCACCATCTAAACCCTGATCAGGGAAAAAATAGCAACACAACAGCGAATAATGTGAATAAATCAGGACGTATATTGATCCAAGAGGAGGCAGAAAATCAAATCATGCACACAATCCAACTAGTTTCAGACCAAAAAGACTATCCTCAAGTTAGTCAATATAGCAATATGATTTACAAAGCTATGATGGAGCACTAGGCATGTATACAATTATAATATGCACACAATATCGGTTCAAAGGTTTTGGCACTTCACAGTTTTAAAATAAAAGAGAGATATTTGGTGCTTCACAGAGGACACGATTAAACAATGCAGGGATAAATATTGATGCAAACTTGTATATGGCCAAGGAACACCGCATCAAAACAAAGCATCAAGATATCAAGAAACTGCTACAGCTAGCGAGGTGCTAAATACGAGGTAAAGAATTTAAGGCAACAAAAAATAAGTCAAACCCTCGTAATGTACCTGTAGTCTGTAGGTTACCGTCATTGGTGGGCAATCTCTGACAGACGATGTAGCAGAGAGTGTACTGGCACTCGACAAAGAATGCTGAGTTTGGCCATGGTGCTTTCTCCACACTTGCTCATAGACTTGGGAGATGCTAAGATCAAGTGAAATTATATTCCCAGCAACCAGTAATTCCATACCATAATCGTCTTCTATAAGTCCAATCAAGTCAAGTTGCCGACATATTTTGTTTTTCACATCTCTCATTAGTGGGCCAATCTCCACACTGGAGTATGGACTCTTTGTCATAGAACCCCTGATGAACTCTTCTTGAGTATGTGACTTGTTTAAAATCAAAAGGTAAACAGGCTCTGGTTTCACTGGGCAAATCAAATCGCAGAGTTGCTCCAAAATAAACTGCAAAAGAGCACGATCACAATTAAGTTGCATTTTATTATTAGCATTGATAGGAACAGGAAAAGGTTAAGCACAATATCCAAACAAAAATAAATGTGTGCTTGTACCAGAGATGTCCGTCTCTTTTTCTCTTTCACATGCTTCTGCAATCCAGAGATGCAAGCACGAATAAATTGGCGTTTGTTTGCAGTACTCTCTATAAGTAAACCATCAAGAAGGTCTTTCAAAAGCCGGTTGCAGTCATTGATTAACTTTGTCTTCTGCACAACTAGCCCACGGATAACCAAGAAGGCCTCCAGCACCTCGGACAGTAACTTGTCACTCATAAATCTGCAACATGGAGGAAACGTAAACACAAGATGGCGGGGTTCCGAATGAGAATATATTGAGATTTACCTTGCTCTAATATTCGGAATTTCGAGAAATTTATTCAGGAGCTCCACAAGCTTATGAAGAATGAATCCTTGTGATATGTCAATGCTAAGGCTTCTCTCCTGCGATTCAACATTGTACACTTCTTTTGTTATCAGAGAACACAGCGTGGCTAAGCAACCACGGACTGTTAAGAAAAGACGTGAAGCCTCTGAATCAATCATTGTCCCCAGTAACTCAAAGTACTCCGCTGCACTCTCACCAGCTGACAGTGTCCGAGGAAGTAGAGACATGAGCAAGTTCAGTAACTGAAACTGTCTAGAAGAGTTTGATGGGCATAGCAAGCTTATAAGAGTGCATATCTCAGATCTTATTGACTGAGAACAGGAACTTAAAATCAAGTCTGAAACCCAGGAGCCCAAGGCAAATTTTGAGAAGTCGCTTTTAGATGACCTCCGACATGCACGACGTTTCCATCTGAGTCCATATTTCAGAACAAGGTAATCTGATTTCTGTGAATCATGACGTGCTTTTTGTACTCCTTTCGCTGCCTGTGATACCTTGTATTGCCTCCTCACAAAATCCAGATATGACGCACCACTCTCCCATTCTGAATAGCTCAGAAGTGGCATATCCTGACCTCTTCGACTACCATCAGGACTTTTTCCAGATATATCAGACTGAACCTTGGAAGTGGATACATTAGTTGCTGAGTGACCTATGGTCTCATCATTCTTCGATTGCAACGTCAAGCTAGATTTTCCCACACCTGACTCCTTGTCCCCAGCATCAGATTTTGGAGGTGTGCAAGCCTGAGAAATTATTCTCAGACAAGGAAGAATAATATGCTCTGAAATTGCAGGGTGCTTTGCTCCAACTTTAATAGAAGAGAACAACAGCTGAAAGGCAACACGTAGCCTCGCTTCCCAAAACTCATCTACAAGGGCACATGTCTCTGAAAGTAGCTGTAACTCTTCTCGTGTTGATTGTGCAATATCCATGGAGCGATGGTGCTCAAGACAATACATTACCTTCTTCTGAATCAACTTGTCCAGTTCCTGGACTGCATCTGCATCACCTTCAGAGAATGAAGATAGCACAGCCCTGGCAAGGGTGCGTGAAGTTCTAGGGCCTTGATGAATATTGTTTTCAAATAACTCTGATAAAATGCCAGCACCGACAAGTTGCTTCCTGCAGTTCGTGTGTTTGGATAGCACTTGTAATAACTCTAGGCATTGTGTAACAAACATAGTACTACACCCATAGCAACTACTTGGAGACCTTGGTATTGAAAAGGCTGGCGATGCATTGGTATCATTAGAACTTTTCTGGTGCAGATATGTCATTAGAACACGGCGCAGTCCTTGCAGCGTCTGAACACTTTTGCTGACCGAGTCGAAAGCCGCTTTGCATTTTTCACCATACAGAACACCAAGAAGTGCAATCTTGCGATTTACCTTGCAAGTGGGACCAGGCAAGGACACCATCATCTGCTGGACAGCATCTTTCTGTTGTGAATCTATCTCCTGTTCACCTATGCTGGATACAAGTTTGATGAGAGGCTTTTTAAATCCCATCAGTTGCTGGTATCGCCTATGAGCGTTTTCTGACTCTGACTCAATTGCGGCCAATCCTTTTCTCATGTCATCATCGTTTTCCATGTTATCAAACGAGAAGCTTGGTTTCGCCATGAAATGGAATTCAAAACGGCCATATTTACTATATCCACACTCATTGCAGAGAAAAGAGTCAAGGTTTTCATAGTTAATATTTCTACATTGCCTGCACTGATATGCATTTTCATGGCAGTTGCTACAGATTCCATGCTTATCAGTGACAGACCTGCTGCACCGTGGGCACTGCAATGACTCGAGAGAAGAAGCTTGGAGATTTTCATAAAATGAATCGAGCTCAATCATGAAATTGCATGCTGTAATTGGGATGGGGAATTCAACCTTCAATTCAGTCTGATTAAAAGTAAGATGGCAGCTTTTGGCCCGTTTCCACAAAGACCAATTATTCTTCAGCTCAGACAAATCTGTTACAGGCCTGTTGTTGTAATACAGGTTCAGCACTTTCACTGACTTCGACTTACGTGCATCATAAACATTCATGGTCACTGACTGTATAGTAAAGCTTCCAGTACATTTTACTATTATTCTGTTGTCAGTAAATTTGGTCTCAGACTTGAGGCTTTCAAGCTTCATTCTTGAATAAGGAACATCTGGACAGCTACAGGTCACACAAGGCTCACTCTCCAAATAATAGCCATCAAACTCCACTAAGCAACTCAGCGTATTGTATATACGGGAATTTGGATGGTTTGCTAACAGCTCATTCTGCGAATGGAGGGTGGCAAAAATGCAGCTTATTACATCAGATGTTAAACACTTATTCAGAAGTTCAGCTTCATTCTGCTTTGCACTAGAATCATTTGCTTTTCCTAGTAAACAGGTCATGAGGTCAGTGTACTCAATGATGTTCTGCCCATACATGGGAAGATATTGCACCTTCTGCAGTAGAACTTTCAACATTGTTTCCCTAAATAGGTTCTTTGCATGGTACCATAGTCCAAATAAAACACATTTGGCCTCATGGCGGACACTTCCAGAGTTCCATTCTAGCAAGAATGTATCAACAAAACGCTTCAACACATCCCCTTCCTTGTCATTGAACCCTTCCACAACCTGCTCCATGTCCATGCAGGATTTCTCCGAAGTGCCTTCCGAAGCATCATCACTTTTCCGCTTCTTTTTTGAATCTGAAGATTGTGAACCAGTTCTTGTAGAACCTCCAAGATCCCCACTTTCTGTTTTTTGTACAGTTTGATTGATATCTTTCCCTGAATGGAAGGCCAAATTCAGAAGCTTGAGAGTCTGAATAATACACTCTTCACTGAAATAGTAGAAGTTGTCCATCAGAAAAGGAAGAAGATCCATGTGCTTCAAACAGAACTTCTGCCAATTTCTGGGCCTTGCTGCAGCCACATCACAAAGAGTAGACAAACATTTTATAAGCTTAACACTTCGCTCATATGGCACAGGATTTCGAAAACCTCCGGACTTGTTAATGATTTTATGAAGTTTCTTGACTTCATGAGAATACTGCCACGAATCCCTAACACTGTAATAGTGAGTCTTGCTGCCACACAAATGAAGGAATAACCTCCTTGCGTATCTACGAACAAATGTAGTATGTGGATTGCTAATATAGCTGCAGAGAACATCCTGGTACCCATCCAACTTGAGATCCTTAGCATTGGGAGCCTTGTAGCTTCTATCCTTTTCAGCCGACTTCTCCTTCTCCGGTCGAACCATGCTATATACTAGCCGGAAAGTATTCTCCAACAACAATTTGTTGTAGTCCATGAATAGATCAGTTGGATGAGATTTGGCATATGAATCAGAAAAAAAGGGAGAGAAATTTCCAGCTGGTAGCTCTCTCCGCACTGTCAATAGGGATCCACATCCTGAACCAGAACCACCTTCTCCATTTGTGGATGATGACTTGAAAATATGAACAAGCTGTTGCAGTATGTCCATTAAATAATTCAGAAATGATTGTTGCCTGAGGGCAGAGCAAGCACGAATTAACTGAGAAGCAAATTCATTTTTATCCTTGTCATCACTGGAAGATGAGAGACCTGTCGCTGACACTGGAACCTGAACATGACCTTTCTCTGTCAAATCAGAGCTTCCACCAGACTTCGAATGAGAGCCATCACTCCCAGGCTGATGCCAGTTACGGAACATAAGTGTGAAAAACATGAAAATAAGGATAGATACTTCTCCAAAAGAACATCGTGTTTTGGCAGGAAATGGTTTACTTATATTGATTTCATCCATGAGCCACTTGACAAATTTTTCCAAATCAAAATATTCTGGCTTTGAGCTATCCATGAAAGGTCCACCAACTGCAGATGAAAGTCTATAGAACAACTGCATTATAGGTATAGCTTGAGTGCCAGCTGTGGTCCCCATCCAGCCTCTGAGCTCTTCAATTAGACAACTGAGTAGTAGGGAGTTAATGGCACGATTGGATGCAGAAATTGAAACCGTCCTTTGGTCTGTCATGGACCCAGGGAAATCTGCAGATTCACTTGCATCCAATACATGAATCGGTGACTGTGAGGTCTGGACACTTCTATCAGCACCAGGAGGAGGAACGCTGGTATCTGCTAGCTCATCAACAGAGAAATGAATATCACTTCCCTCACCTCCAAATGTATCAAGTTCAATTGTTACTGCTGACATAGGATGATCTTTTGAATGCGGTGCAGGTAGACGATCTGCATCAAGTATCTCATAGCAGGTTTCACACAAGTCAAAGTCTGGACATATGTTGCAATGCCACCTTTGCCTAAGTATTGGAACTGTGGAACAACCATCACAACAGTACTGCACTGACGATGTGGCAGGATCTTCTTCAATCATAACCTGGGCATTTCCACTAGCAGGATTCATAGCAGAAGCACTTGTTTTTGCATGATTATCAGAGCCATCATCATTAGCTATCATTGTCTGCTTTGGGAAAGGAACTTGTAGAAATCGTGATGAAATAGCCAAACTGTAAATCAGCAACAAAATTTGAGCTATCGAAAAGACTACAAGAGCTGATAGCAATAAAACAAAAAACTGGGAAATGTCAATGTACATGCAAATACAGAAAGGTCACCTGCTAGAAGTCTGAACAGCTTCATATGGAGCAAATAGTAGCTTCTTCAATAGAGCAACTGCAGGTGCCACTGAAACACCAGATTTCTCATTTGTATGCAGAGACAAGCATTCAGCGTAGCTATAAATAAATTCGACACAAGGTATAACAAGATTATTTATCATTTGAGTATCTGGCCTGTCTAAATCCAAAATGTCCCAGAAAACTTGCATAAGACCGTCAACTAATTCTGTACCTGCAGAAGACAAAGATATGCTATTAATCTCCACAGTGTAGAAAATATGCCAATGTTACAGGCCATAGTTTAATTAGCATATGATTCGCATTCCTAATACCAGGCTATCACTTTCAATCAAAGACAACATCAGCAACAGTTACAGCTGAGATATCATGGCAATTACACATAATTCAAACGGCATGTCTACTCATATTATCGATAAGAATATTCCTTCGAGACATTTAGCAGAGCACGTCTTATTCTTAGAACAGAAGTGAAGAAGGTAGAAGAATCAACACAAAGAAAGATGTTACTGCATTAGAAAAATGCCTTTCATATTATTTAGTGCATTTATTGCCTGCACCACATGAACAGCAATCTCGCTTTATGTCAACTGGCAACCAATAGGTCAATTAGCAAAAGAACCAAGGGTAACATTTCTTGCTCCTAGCTGTTAACTTCTTCCTATGGATGCAGTTGGCATTGCCTTGGCTGTTTAAGTACTATCATTTGAACATGTATAACTGACCAATAAGAAATATCTAATATCTTTTAGAACTGTTTCCCCCTGGGTTGGTAAGTACTCCATAGCCAACTTGAGTACGCGGTCCACAACACAACACAGCAAAAGCAAACTGGACCTTCACATACATAGTGTCTGAATCTAAATTGCCAACTTCGTGCCACAAGAATGTTTATGTAATGTGCCTACGTATATCATATGTAAAAACAACCATAAGAACATACTCCCTCCCTTCCGGTTTATAGGGCTCAATTCAAAAATCTCACCAACCAAGGTCGATGATGAGTGGTGGAATATTTTTGGTAGTTTGCAAAAGTACTCAATTAATGCGCATGTTTTCCTCAAAAAAATTGTGTTTACCAATGCTTTAATTACAATGCATGCATGTGTAGCCAATAAATAACCAAGACCTTTTACATGCATTGGCTAGTTTTCTCTTAAGCCTTGCATGTGGCAATTCAATGCACCTCAAAATCTGAACGTATGATGAGAAGCAATAGAAATGAGACTTGTAAAACGGAAAAACGGAAATTTTGAGTTAAGCCCTATAAACCGGAAAGGAGGTAGTACTATTTACAGGAATATGTTTCTGGTTTACGAACAAATCCTGGAACCCATCGGGAGACCAGTAAACAGCCAGTCTCCGAACTGTAAGAGAGATTTTCCTTTCGTGTTTTCTCAAATTATGTTGTTTCATCTACCCTATAATAACCATTGCTGAATTATATGAGTGCCAATGGGAACGAAAAGGTTATTTCTGCAATGATGGACCTCATCATGGCCGAGGTTGGGCGTTGGAGGCAGGCTTATCTCCGCAGGTTGCGCAAGCCTCCTTGAGATTAGCCCTGGTGTGTGTTGTATATGTTAAATGAATTTCCATCCCCTTGGCTTGTTGCCTTGAGGGGATGATCTCATATTATGAATGTGATTTTCTTCTTGATGATAGGATGTGCAAAGCGTTTGCATGCTCTTTAAAGAAAAATCCCATCAAAATGGCATCGATTTTTTTTAAAACAAGTTAGCTATTTAAACCCCAGTAATCACAAGGATCTCCGATTTGTTGCCATCAACTTTTGGAACACTACAGATCACTTTTACTCTTTTTTAAACACGGCAGATCTTGTACTAGCATCAAAACTAACCAAGTATTTTATGCATCTGACTTTTAAAGAGAATAACACTTTAGCATCACAATCACAACAATACAACAGTGGCTATTTGAGAATGTTAACATACAATAGGTAAAATAATAATTGGCATGGTACTTCAGTCTAGGGTCCGTGTCTCCTGTACTCTACATATTGCCCCTTTTGGGTCCCAATGTAATGTAATAAAGCTTGCTATAATTCATCAATAAGAATTTTAGAATTTGTTGCATAACCTAATCCCAGCAGCAGGAATGACATTTTTTTTTGGTGCAGCCTTACACAACTTGGAATCTAACTTTATTAATATACACTACAAATTATAAGCATCATATTACCAAAGTAACCTTTTGTGAAAAATATGGCAATGCCAATTTTCATGTGTTATATATTGATCCTGATAAGTAATAAATGGTAAGGCGCTGGCATGGATAAAAAAATAAACGTCATTTTTTCACTAGTTGGAGTAATAAGAATTCACAAACATCAGACATAGAAGGAGTCCTCTATTAATTAAGTCCAGAGTAAGAATTCCTACCATGATTCTCAAGAAAAGATGCGAAGTTTAATTTCCTGTGCAAAGCAACTTTGGAGACTGTATGGATCTGGGCAATAAATTCTTTTATCACCCAGCTAGATGCAGTTCCTCCAACTCCTATTCTTGAAGTAATTGCTGGAAGTGACTTTATTACTCCCAGAAGGCGCATAGTGTCCTTAACCTGTGCAATGATTAAGAATAAAATCAAAAGAGTAAGAGCAGAGTAAGAGGGAACGAAAGCCCATAATATTCGGATTTTGCATAAAGATAATCGAAACTTACATGATAGTACACTTCCTTCTTTGGGAACACAGCCTGAAGGACACGGCATGCAGCAGAATGCAGCAGAGGCTCCCTGTCGCTTTGAAAGATGGTTTCCAACAAAGCTCTGCATTTTAGATTATCAAGTTCCATGTTTGCATCAACCGTGTCGGTGCAGCAGCTTGGTTGGCAAAGCAGATAGATCCGTGAGAGGATCCTGAGAGCATCTGCCAAGACCTGCTCCTGCATAGGAGCAGTTGGCATCGTTTGGGGTCTCTTTCCTGATTTCCCACCAACAGTACTACCCATGACATGGGCTTCCATATCAAGTACAGCATCCATTTTCTCTTTCCACCCAAACTCATCTTTAGCTCGACCATAAACTTCAATAGAATCTACCCTAGGCATGGATGAACCATCGAATGTTCGACCAACTGTAATTGTGAATTCTTCATCAGCCAGAAGTGATTCTGCAGTAGTAAATGGAATATCATACCATGACCGCATGCCTTCATCAAGCTTAACAACTCTGTGAAACATCGTGATTTCCGACGATATATTGCTAGCTGATGTGTTACCCACATGGATTCGACAACCAACCATTACAATATCAGGATTTGGATTTGAAATAGATACCTACAGCCAAATAATAGAGTGAAGATAAGTAACTGAAACTCTGTTACAGAGTAGCAGAAAAATATAATCAATGGGCAGTAGCATGGGTGAAAAATTCACAGTAGTCACTTGGATTAACAGGTCAGTACTTCCTACCTTGAAGCCAGCGGATGTCAGGCTCTCTAAATACCCGTCATCTGAGGTCAGTCTCTGCTTGATGCTTTCAGAATCACCAGTTTTGGTTGTATCACTACTAAATTTGACATCAGAAGTGATGCAAGTTGTCTTCTCAAAAAAATCAAGAGGAAATTCTGGTTTGGTGCCAGCATAAGCTCTACTGGTGAGGATACTGCTGCCTAACTTCTTCGTTTGTTCTGCAGTAAGGCTCATTGAACTATCACCTCCACTAGGTGTACGCGAGTAAATATGAAGGCTTCCATCATCATATAGAAGAAGACAATGTGTTTTATCTTTGGATAAAGGCTTATATGCTGCAACACCCACCACTGGAGAATTTGAACCAGTGCCATATCTCATGTTTTGTGCACACAGCTCATGAGGACCCAAAGACACAGTGAGAGGAGAATTTGATTTAAATTTTGATAGACAGGTAAGAGTTCCACTGCCAGCTATAAGCTCTCTCCAATGGTAAAGCCCAGCTGGCTTGGATTTACCATCTTGATCTTCTTCGCATACATATGATAACTCAGTAACTGATGAAGAATCAGCATCTAAGCGCCCGATGAAAGTAGTGCCATCTTGATGAGACACGAATATAAGCCTGTAGGTTGATGAGAAGTACAATGATAATCCCTTGTGCATAGATACTGCATCTTTCACCAAGACTGTGTCAGTCAATGTTTTGGCACCAACATCGCCTGCCAATACAATATTGAGCCTATACAGAAGACCCCCTTCAGAAAGAACAAGTAGCACCAATTTGCCCATTGAAGAGGGAACAAGGGTGGCATCGACAATAACATCATCAGCCACAGTAAAATAATGCAATGGGCTTATGTTATCCTGCGAGAGATCATATATTTTCACAAACATGTTTGTTACCACCATGAGCTGTACCTGAGAACCTGAAACCCATTCCACACGACGAATGTAAGCTCCTTGCAGAGCAAGTTCTATGGCAAGGCGATCGGTTACTTCACCACGACTATTTAGTGTCAGTACTTGGCAATCCCCATATCCAGCAACAGCAAGGTAATGATCCTGTAATGGATTGAAGATCAGATGAACAATTTCAAAGCGGACAATGTTTCTGGAGAGTGGCTTCACATTTGTTTTGTCTGCTGTAATAGGGGCTGCAGTAGGCTGTCCAATAATTTGTCCCACATCGAATATAGCAACTTTATCCCCTTCTCCAACAGCAAGCTTGCCTCGAATGCTGACAGTCAGCAATGATTTAGTAAGAGAACCATTAGCAAGATGTGCCTTGAGTTCCCTTGAATTCGGATAATCCAATTTAATCTTCAGATCCAGTGATCCACTTTTGAAAGCTTTCCTTAGTTGGAATACATCAGAAGCTTGTGACACCAGCATATCACCTCCTAACAAGACTTTCCTATCTTTCAAAAGATTTAACTCTCTCTGGCTGAGTATTGTTGGAAGCAACTTCTTGCAGAGTTCAAGCATTCGAACTTCAATATCAAGATTTTTCAGAAATACAGGGAGCCCATCACTAAAGCCTTTTGGCACAGATAACTTGAGGTAAGTATCAGCATCAGTTGAGATGTCATCTTCAAAATCAGAGCCACTATCTGCAACCTGTTCCAGATCATCATGATAAGGCAACAAGGGCTGGAAACTGCAATCGGCAGGTGCTGGTACACTAGATGTTCCAGTAAATTTCCGAGGTTTCAAGCACTGGCAGTTGCTTCCTCTCACACCACCAGCGCCACAATCACAGAAGAAACGGCTTGAGCGGGAATAAACAACACGGTGACCCCGATGACACACCTTGGCACATACAGAACAGCAACCTTTGGAAACAGTCAAATCACATGTATAGCAGAAGTACCAATGCTGTTCCATAAAATTACTACCACTGGATGTAAATGTGCACACTTTGGATGCTAGTGCCCTTTCACTGTTTCCATCCTCTTCATCATCTCTATCCATGCTCCCCAATTCCCCATCAGATGTTCCATCATCTTCATCTTCCTCGCCAGAACTAGCATCACAATCAACAGCGGAATTACTTTCTTGATTGGTGTGAAGAACTAGGTTCTCTGGATTCTTCAACTGCTTTGGTATGAGAGATCCTGAGCCACAATCGTTGCCAGAATTTTTAGATGAAAGCCTCTTAAGGGCAGTCCTATTTAATCCAGCCTCGCCAAACACTGATTCCACAAAAGTAAACAGAAACTTCAGAGTATGAAGCAAACCCTCATTACCAACCATTGTCTCCATCAGCATTAGTGTCTTGTCAAATAGCTGTTTGAAATGTGATTCCTCACTCGACAGCTGGACAAGAAAATGGAAATATGCTTTGGCAGTTTGGAGATCACATGACAAAAATGCTCTATCAAGTAACAGTAGCATTGCACCAAAGAGGTGATGTTGAAGTTCTTTGGCTAATGTCTCAGACAAAGGGCAGATAAGACGCATAAGAAAATCCACTGATGATTCTCTTAGGGTTGTCGAACCCACTATAGTGCCACTGTCACTTTCAGGTTTCAAAGCATTACCCAAAATTCTAAATTCTAACCAAGATGAAAATGAGGACACCTCCATTCCAACAAATTTATTTTGCAACTCCACTTTAAGTGCAGGACAAAGGCCAGCACCTAAAATATCCGTGAATAAGTGAAGGATCTTTAAATTAACCTGCTCAGACTGGCATCTGTCCAACATATCAATAAAGACTGATATTTTAGCATGCTCGGGAGCAAAGAGACTGTTTGCTCCTTCAGGCGCACCTTCTGCGTCACCAAGGAAGAATTTAAATACATCTGTTTTTGAACGAATGTCCTCCACTAGATCAATAATGGTAGAAACCAGAATTTCTTCCACCCCATGGTCGATGCTTTTTTTGGAGTTGATGTCAGCCAGGAACCCTTCTAACTGCTTCAGGGTAAACAGGTCAATGTATCCAGCTAGATCATCCCTGTAGTTGATTAGACTCATAAATATAGAATCGCACTGTCCATAAATGGATCTGAATATTCGGTCGGATCTAACAGTCATCACCATTCCAAGTAGTTTGGAAATAACACTCACATCAACTTGATCTCTGTCTCCTGGTTGCATGATCTTTATGTATCCATCAAAGGTGTGTATGATGTCATGTATTACAAGAATGCAAGAAAGGAGAGCACTGTTGCTAGAAGCGTAATCTGATGGAAATCCATGTAACAGGCACTTCAAGGGAAAACATTTTTTCTGTACTTCACCTAGCTTTGTAGCAACTCCATCTATCCTTGATGGAAGATCACATATACGTTCCAGCACTGCCATGTCAGAACCAATTTTCTCAAAAAGGAGATGATGCTTGGATTTGTCGAAGGCAGAATGCTTAAGCAGCAAGGAAGGATAACAATGATCCTTAGAAGGCCTTTCTCTATCAACAAGTGAGAGATATGCTTCCCTGAAAGTATGAAGATAGGTCTCCAAAAGAGATGATAAAATATTTAAACAATGTCCACTATTTTCACTTATGTATGTCACCAAACTCTTTCCAAGAACTGATTGCTCCCCATAAAAAACCACCTGCTTTCCGTATGAGTCCACATCAGTTTTTTCACTTGCTTGGTTCCTCCAAACACCAGTATTGATGAGAGAGAGAAGAAAAGAAAGCCATGCTCCTTTCCTGGAAAAATTCCAAGTTTCCAGCATGCTTGAAGCATGGAGAATCTCAGAATTCAACAACTTCAGGAATCCAAATACTACAGCAGGCAGGTTGGCACCCACAAGAGACGAAGCATCATCACTTACACTGAGAGCAAATGTGAGGAAGAAATTGACATTTACAAAATCAGGTTTGGACAGATCACCATTCCGAAGAAGAGTATCATTGCCATGATAACCTATATCAGCAAGAGTGCTCCAGCAAATCAGAAATATATATCTTTCAACGATGAGATCATCAGCCAGTTCGGGTTTCATATCCCTCCAACTACCAAGTATTTCTGAAATGGTTGCACTTAAATCAGCCAAGTTCAAGCCTAAAGCTCCAACAGCGGACTTGTCAAAATAGAACTCAGCATGAGCAGGAGTCACATCAATCAATTGCGAGAACAGACTACTAGCTGTAGCATACTCCTTGACAGTGTCCATGAGTAAACCCTCCACAATAGCAGTTGCAAAGGATGGCAAGCAATCATTCATGGAACATGGCTGCTCTTCCTTCACTTGGATATCCCGCATCCTGGATCTTAATCTCATAAACAACCATGTTGGGCGTGTCAGCGGATATAACAAAATATGTCGCAGCACAAGCAGAAGTTTTGAAAGGATTAAAGCCCATCTTGTGAGTCCAGGCGCATTTTTCCCAGGTGAATAATGTTTCATTTTTTCTAAGGAAGAAAGCACAATGCTAACCAAATCAGACTTTTCAGACCCAGTGGTTGAATGAAACGCCAGCAACAGAATTTCCAGATGAAAGGCACAAGGCAGAGTTTCACAAAACTCGTTAAAATTCAATGAGCTGGATGACTTGTCATCTGCCTTCTCCAAAAGATAACCAACGTACTGAACAAAAACTTTTCTTCCCAGAATATATGCCGAGTTTGTCCCAGAGATAATGGCACGGGCAACTAGAGCAAGTGTATAGTTGTTATAAGTGTACTTCCCGTTCTCAACATTAAACACTTTCTCCACAAGGTCTTCTCTTAAAGAAGCAGGACACTCATCAGAAGCAAGGAACACTTGTAGAAATTCAAAACAGGCCATGTTGATGTGCAGTAGGTTAGTCTCCATATGGTGAGATGATGTGTTTTCAGCACTGCTTTCATCAGGAAGACATGCTTGGCACTTAAGTATTGACATAAATTGTTCCAAATGATCTGTATTAAACTTCCTGCAAGCATCCATATACGTAGCATGGCACCATTCAGGAGAGAAGATGCATGTTTTCATAAAGCATATCAAATCAGCAGCTAGTTGGATAGGCCCATGCTGGCTGCTTGATGAAACACTCCCAAGAGAAGTTGGCTGTTCAACACTATCAGCTACTCCGGTAGAGCGGGCTTCTGCAAAGAGATTCCCGAATAGTGCGTCTTCCTCATGACTGGCCACAGACTCCACCTCTGACATACCAGCTTGTTTAGTGCAACTTATCTGCGGCTTCTCAACTGCAGCCATTGATTTTACTCCTTCTTCATGGAGGAAAAAGATGAGATGCACCAAATCATCCAACCATTGCTCTTCTGAAGGGAAGATAAACTGTAGATACTCCTCACATGTGTATTTCTTCAGCAATGGCACCACCACAGAACGAGCTCGACAAGACAAATCACCAATCTCGGAATTGCATGAATAATCTAGAACATCATTGCAAGATTTGTCCCTGTCAACACGACTTGTCCATCTTTTGGTGCTTTTAAGAAGCTTTAGCACATATTGCACGGTATGAGGAGAGTAAGCTAAAGGGGGTACTAAGCAAGCACCAGATTTTTCATATCTCCATGTCTTTGTACTAAATATGCCTAGAAGGGAAGCAAGTATGCATACTTGTACAGTACAACAAATATCACTATTGCAGAAGACAATTTGAATCAGCTGTAGGAATTCTTCAAGTATTTGCAGCAACATAATTCCAACACCATCTCCAGAAAATACTCTGTCATGGTTAGAGAACTTGAACTTCAGCCCAAACAAGACCGGCAGATTATCAGCACACCTTGCTACTGAGCATAACATCATGGTATCAGAAACGTCACAAGGGAATTCCATTGCGAGACCATGGGCTAACTTCAAGATTCTTTGGGTAAAAGACAATCTCATGTTAAAATTGATATCTTCAATAACTTCCAAAGCTGGAGATTGACAAAGCTTCTGAACCAATGTTAGAAGGCGGGGTATGCAGTGTAGATGAACAACTGCAAAATGTTGTGCTATTGACACCATGGCACTAGGAGATGCTGCATGCAGTGATTCAGTGCTCTCTGGAATAGCATAATTTTGCTGTAAACACTCTGGTGATAAGGTCAAACGAAACCGTTGCAGATCATCTCCACTATTGGAGCAGTTGAAGCCTGGTAATCAATCGTCAAAGAATATACAAACATCAGCAAATGAAGCACCAAAAGCGCATAGAACCTTGAACCGCATTTTCACAGACAAGACCTGAAACTCACCTTTTAAATAGCAGAAATATTTGTCCTGTGGGCTCATGCGCTCAGATTCGACTGGGACAGATGACCACTGCTCGATAACGTCATGTATATTGCTGGGCTCCAACGAGTAAACCTTGCTAGGAGACCCGCTAAGCAGCACAGATTCCATGAAAAAGGCAACTTCATTCTGAAAAGATGTGAAACATAATGAACACAAATGATTGCTACTGAGAATGCGCGATAATACAATCCAAGAAAATGCAGGTTAAGGGAACTCTGCACATTTGACAAAATACTGAACCAACTAAGGTGATGGACACAGCATGCTGCCACCATCTCACAATAATAAGATCACAGCAAGGTGAACTTTGTGTGGCCAGAATAAACATCCCCTTGAATTAAAATCAAGACGAAAGAACTTACCAGTAAGCCAAAGTCATCACATGCATATGATGATTTTTCGAGATACAAGAGACAAAATTCCAAAGACCTCTCCGTAATCTCCACAACTGTTGATTCCACTTGCTCAACTGATAACAAGATTAGAAAGAAAACAAAGTGAGAAGCAGATCAAATATTTGCTAGACAAAGTGAGAAGCCGATCAAATATTTAAGCAAAATCAGAGGAAATGGTAAAAAGGAGGAATAACATTGGAGAGAAAAAATGCATTAATCAAAATCAGGTAAATGAAAAGCAGCATTCGATTACAACAGCGCATGAACTGCAGGACACATTAGTACAACCACAGACACATTTACTCCCTAATCCCTACTGGCAACAGAAATAAATTGAAGCCACACTAAGATGTGCTAAACCGACGCCTTACAACCTAGTCTGAGTAAAAGTAAATGCTAAATACAATACAAGAAAAGAAACAATAATTGCGAAGTAACATCAGAAGCAGCAGCATACTCCCAACTTACAAGACCAGTCACAGCTTACTGGACACCATCAAATTCATAAGGCAGGCACCAAGATGCTCAAAAGGGTAATGAAATGTATCAAAGCAGGATCCATCCATATGAGAGAAATAACAAGTATATAAAATACACACTTATCTCTTGAAGTAGAACAGTAAACTCCACAAAGAAAGAACAAAACAATATAGTAAACAAGGTGCTATGAAACATCAAATCAGCAAGAAGCTGATCCAGAACAAAAGAATCTAAAAAGGTTAAAGGTGCATCAAAAAGCAAGTAAATTAAGAGCTCAACACTACAGGGATGTCTTCAAATTTCATAAGTTTTCAGATGAGATGGATGAATGAATGGGAAGTCCGGTATGACTGAAATTGCTACTCCCTATCCGTTTTTAGAGGGACTAATTTTCAAATCTCCCGTACTAAGGCGATAGCATGGAAGTTGGAGTAATTTTAGGGCGTAAATTTTGGCAAACAGGATCACAACAAATAGCTGGCTAGCCACCGTTAAGATCTCAAATGCAGCACTCACTAATGCATTAATCCTCTCGCCTCCTCTCTGCTTGTGGTTGCTAAGAATTAACATGGCTGCTAGCAATTGGTTGATGCATGCAGAAAATTGATGGGAGAGGCCACGCACAATACGCGAGAGAAATGTATTAATGGCTACATGCATGGGACAGCTAATTAGGCCTAGAAATTATGGGAAAACGAAATTTGGGTTTAGGCCCTGTATAAACGGGTGGAGGGAGTAGCAAATATTTGCACATTTGTGGAAGCCTCAGCATATCAAAAAACGTGAACCGGGTATGGGAAGTAGTGCTCACAGACCTAACAAGAACAAGACAATTACAACTGTTAACCAAGACTTGCATAATTTCCTAATTTAGGCTTAATAGGACTAAAACTGAGTACATGAGGTGCGGTTTCTGTACTACTAGGCACCACTAGGCACAAGGAGGAGATTAGCCTTGGTAGGCAGGTGATACCTCAGAAAGTCAGAAGGACACCTTTCAATATTCGGGGCCAATGCTGCAGAAGGATGGTGACATTGATGAAGATGTGAGCCATCGAATCAAAGCTGGATGGATGATGTGGCACCAACCTTCTGGCGTCCTCTATGACAAGAGAGTGCCACAAAAGCTAAAAGGCCGGTTCTATAGGACGGCGATTCAACCTGCAATGTTGTGTGGCGCTAAATGTTGGCCAACTAAAAGGCGGCATGTCCAACAGTTAGGTGTAGCAGAGATGCACATGTTGAGATGGATATGTGGCCACACAAGAACGGATCGGGTTTGGAATGAGGATTATATGTGAGAGAGTTGGGGTAGCACCCATCGAAGAGAAGCTTGTCCAACATCGTCTAAGATGGTTTGGACATATACAGCAGGCCTCCAGAAGCGGCAGTGCACAGCGGACGGTTAAAGCATGTTGATAATGTCGAGAGATCGGGGTAGACCAAACTTGGCATGGGAGGAGTCCGTTAAGAGAGATCTGAAGGATTGGAACACCACCAAAGAACTAGCCATGGACACGGGTGCATGGAAGTTAGCTATCCACATGCCAGAACCATAAGTTGGTTTCGAGATCTAATGGGCTTCCACTCTAGCCTACCCCAACTTGTTTGCGACTAAAAGGCTTTGTTGGTATTGTTGTTTAGGAAACAGACATTCAGGCTGTATACCACAAGTTACTATACACAGATGATTCTTGCATAAGCTTGCCAATCTTTGGTCAAATACAGATACCTTGCTTGAAAAATAAACGGGCCCCAAAAATAACAAAACTGTTTCTACCAAATCAGTGAACAGTCAATATATCTAGCGTATTTGCGCTGCCCTGCCAAATGTCAATCATCCTATCAGTCAATCAGAATCGGTTTGCTCTAAGAAGCACCTTTAGCCCCCAAGCGCCTGAACAATGCAAATAATAAAAGTAGATCTGATACTACATCACTAGGCTATGAAGTCAGTAACGAACCTGGCACATGCATGCATCTGCGATTAGCTCATATGAATCAATTCATGGTAGCCCACAGATGTAAGCATCCATGACCTCGCAGCACAAAGAGTACCCAGCTAAAACAAAAACTGCAGCATGATGATAGCAACAAGGCAGAGGAAAGACTAAGCTGCAGCATCGCAAACAGTGCTTCAAGTTTAATGGAGACTAAACCACTAAACAGAAAATTCAGACTCGTACCCTACGATCATGCAAAAAAAGAAAAGGCAAAACAGCAAGCTACCGATGGAAAGTTTCCCAGCTGTGTAAAGCGATGAAGCATGGAAGCTCTAGATCGATCAGAAGGAGAAAACCCGCTATGATTTCAGTAGACCAGTACAAAGCGTGGCACTGAGCCATCCAACCATTGCTCTAACGAGGCGAATCCTACTGCCGAAAAGGGATTAAACAAGCGGAGGGTCATAATTCGCAAGCCAATGCAGTTTGGGAGCAGCTGCAGCGCATCTCGTGCCCGCGAAGCTCACCACTGCGAGATCGCACGATCTACTGAGCAAATCCAAAACCCTCGACAGAAGCAAAGTAGGTAGCCGCCTCGGAGAAGGCCGAAACGCTGGCCGCCCAAGGGTTCGGGGGATCGGGGGAGCTCACCGGAGGAGGAGAGGACGGTAGAGACGACGGCGCGGGCGGCAGCGAGGACGGCGCCGGCGCGAGCGGGCTCGGGCGGCGGACCGGCAGCGAGGGCCCCCGCGAGCGCCTCGAGGCCCGCGAGGGCCGCGCTGGTGCGGAGGCGGCGGGCCGGCGGG
>CBMN011743817.1:0-24457 GCA_000582825.1 Hordeum pubiflorum | reverse complement strand
CATGTAATCAGGGGAGAGATACTTTCCTTTTCTTGCAGGGCTAACGATGGAATTATGAGGAATTAGAAGAAATGCACCTTACATTGTGGAATTTTATCAAAAAACAAATACACCTTATATAAAGGAACGGAGGGAGTAGAAAGGTATCTTCCTTGATGCAGGTTGTAGTTGATGAATTCAAGTCCAACCTGGTGCTGAGTTGCAGTATTTCTAAATCTATCGTTTTCTCAACTCATCATAACTTAGATAACATTTTAAGTTATCTCCCTTTGTTTTTAGTCTCTCCGCCGTTTTGTTTTGGTTCCCTAAAATTCTGATTTAAACTACTTTTTGTGGTGGCTTCCAGAAATTGGATTAATATGGCTTAGAAGGCGGTCCTATTTTTACTCAGCATGGCGGTTCCTTCTGTGGCTCAAACTCTTTCAACCTTCCTTATTGAAATCTAATGGCATTAGGTTTTCTCTGCCTTAGTCGGTAATTCTCAGCTCTTGCAGATACTGACTTGGAAAGGACATACCTGCAGTTTGGAACTGGTGTTGTTGTTGTCAGTCAACCATAGCTGAACTTCCTATCTGAAACGGGCTTACTTGTTCCAGCCCATCATTTGATCCATATTTATGCTATTTATAAGTAACATTTTTCCCTAGCTGAAAATTTATAGGGAAGTCTCTTGCTCGGTGCAGGTTGTAGTTGACGAATGCAAGCCCAACCTGATGATGAATCTGTTTGCAGATCTTCTAAATCTACTAGTATTGTTTCAATTCATTGTAACTTGCATAACCTACAAATTATCTTACTAGGCAATATTTTATAATACAGAGCCATATGCAGAGGTGCATGAATCTAAGGATAATCCGAAGCTTTCGACTAATGGCACATCCTACAACCGAAAAAGACTCTTGCCATCCCTTTTTAAATTTCATTTAGCTACTTGGCCATGTCTTTGATATAGTTTTTGCTCCTGCCCTACCTGTGATTGCAGATTTTTCTTTAGCCTAGGCCATGTGGGTAATGATGCGGAATCTGTTAAATATTTTGGTTTGCGATCTAGCTCTCCGTTGTTCGATTTGTTATCTTTAACTCTTGATCCCTGTGTTCTATTGATCTTCTGCAAGTGTGGGTTGCAGGATATATAATAGTTAGGAGTTTGTACCCAAACCTTTTCTCTGTACATGGAGTCAGGTCAGTGTCATGTAGATGGTCTGTTTGTTACATTTGATATCGCTGCCTCCATGAGTTGGCTTGCAGGAATGGATCTGGATCTGAATCTGGTCTGGACATGAAGCTCCCTATGGTGTATGACAGTATGGTGAAGGGGACTTGAGGCAGGTCAGTTTCCCATGTTTGGTCACATTGGTTTACTGGATCCCTCATCTGTGCTCGGTGACGATAGATTTGAGTGGCTATAAGTTCTTCGATTTATCTTCGTCTAATGGCTCATCAGTATCGCTGTCCCTCGATATGAGGTGGATTCTTGCTGGTTCTCGTTGTAACAGCTGATCTCGCTTGTGGTATGTGTTTGTGCTCCTTGAGATGCAGGATGTTGTGTGATGGTGAATCAAAGGATTGAGGTTTGCTTTACTTTTTGTGGTTATTTTGATTTGTTATGGCTCAATGGATGGTTATAAGCTAGGATTTTGTGTGCTGGAGTTTTCGTTTTGGATTGAAGCTGTGGATTGGATAGTTAACCATGGGATGCGGATCAGAGAATTTTTGAACAGTGTTTTAATCGATCCTCCTTGATTTAGTTTCTTTGTTTGCACATTCAAATTTAGCTTACAACATCTCTGATATGGACTGCTCTCCAGCTATTGGACTTATGGTTTTTTTTCCGAAAGGTGCCCTGTTTTGTTTCGCCATGTTACAGGCGGATTCTTCTGTTGACTTCACTATTTCCTGATTTGCTTTGAATTTTACTACTCTGCCCTTGGTAACTACGTGTCCTTGCAGATATTGACATGGAATGAGAGAATTTAGTTTGCTATATATCTGGAACTGATGTTGTTTCCTAACTAATCTCTCCCATCCAAGCAGGCTTATCCTATCCCCTCAATGTTTTGATGCATTATTTAGCTGTTTTAAGTAGCCTCGTCTCCCCAAAGCAAAAATTCATGGGAAGGTCTCTTGGTCGTTGCAGGTCCTAATTGACTATTTAGGTCCAACCTGATGCGGAGTTATCTGTTTGAAGATCTTCTAAACCCTACACCTTTCCAATTCATTGCAATTTGTTCAACGTCTTATGGAGACAATTTGAACATTCAGATTACTTTGGTGGATGTATAACATTCGAAGGTTGCTCTAGGGCTTCAGTCTAGATGGGACATCCTACAATCGAAAAAAATTCAGTGCTCTCTACAATCGAAAAATTATCTTATGCTGAGTTATCGCGTGAAGAAACTTATGTTGTCTTGGTTGCCTTTTGCTTGTAGCATTGATTGTGGTTTTTGTCCTGCCTTCCATTTGGTTGCAGATCAAGCCATGCTGGTAGTCATTATTTTTGGTTTCTGATCCTCTCTGTGGTTTACTTTGTTATATCTGTACTCTCCATCCATGTGTTTCTGTTGGTCTGTTGGCCTAGTGGGCTTATGTTGGAATTGGTGGGTGTGCCCTGTAGATTCATCTCAGTGTCTGGTCTGCTCTCTTCTACAATCTCCAATGGCTAATCAACGATTCTGTCTGTCACGTAATACAAGGTGAATTTTATCTCTTTTATGTATGTGCCTTTGTTCCTTTAGATACAAGACAGTGATATCGTATTGAAGGGTAGAGGTTTGAGTGATTCATGGTTGTTCTTTAGCTCTTCGGATGATATCTTAAGTTTGGAATTGGAATTGTTGGTCATGCCTGCATGGTTGAGGATTCAGAAGTGTCTTTAGGCGTGACTGGACTGTTTGGATATATTCTCCTCCTATTTTGATTTCTACACATGTGAGCAGTTTGGTTCTGTTCTGGGTATTATTTGGATTTTTGGTTGTTCTCCAGCATCTAATCGTAGGCTTGCCCTGACTACTTTTTGGCTCAATAATTGGAATGGTGCAGAGCTCTAGGGTGTATCTAACAATTTTACAAAAGAAATCTGATGTCATGCTGCGCGAAAATCTGTTTGGAGACCTTCAAATTCCACATTTTCTATTTAGTTAGTTAGAAAACCAATTAGCTGTTAAGTCTTGAGTATTCAAACTGATCCACGGAGATGAAGTGTTCTAAAAAGTTATACCTATGATCCATCCTTGTTTTGAGTCATTGTCCAGATCTAATTATGGTCTGACCCTCCTTGAAGAAACTTTTAAGTATGCCGATTATATTTGGGTTGTTCATTGATCGGCACTGTTGGGGGTTTTATTGGAAGATTGTAGAGTTGGAAAGTCTAGCAAAATGTCAGTTGGTGCGGGGACTTGGTGAAGCTAATTGATTGTCTGCTTCCCTGGCGGTTTTGACTACTGATAAATCTTGATCCTGAGGCATATTACTTGATTTTGTCTTTGTGGCGCTTTCAGTTTGAATTTGCATTCAGTGGTAGTTTGGAGTTAGTAGTGTGCACATCTGATTTTTTCAACCGTCCTGAAGCATCTTACTTGGTTTCAGCTTCAACTTGCATGTGGTTTGTATAAGTATAATGATGTCCTAACTGGAAGTTCCTTTATTAGTCTCAAACAAGGGCTCAACAATGGAAATATCAGTTCATACTCAAAGTTTGTATAGTAGATTATCAAATTTTGATTTGGCTATTAATTACTACTTGGTTGCCATACTGTTTCCGGAAGTTGGGTTTTAATATTAGGCTGCTTGTATCTATAATTTTATTTCTAGCATCTTTAGCTTGCAAATTTATCACCTGAGCTCTGAATGCAGTAAAAGATTTGTCGGTTTACTGTTCTACATATTCTTGTCCACACTTGTTTTGTTTATTTAACTATTTTCCTGGTGAGTTCTTTAGGATCATCTTATGACACACAATCAATTTATGGTGATAAAGAAAGACCCCACCTAGTTTGCTGGCTCTCTCACTTGAGTTGGTTTACAGTAGTGGCCTCCTGACTTGTAGTTAGGTAATGTTGATGACTTGATATGCAGAAACAGGCTAAGGAATTATTGCCATATACTCCCTCCGTTTCTTTTTAGTCCGCATATAAGATTTGGTCAAAGTCAAACAATGCAAAGTTTGACCAAATATATATCAAAAGATATCAACATCTACAATACCTAACCTATATGCCATGAAAATTAATATCATGATGTATCTAGTAATATTGATTTCATATTGTGAATGTTGATATTTTGTTCTATAAAGTTAGTCAAAGTTTACGAAGTTTGACTTTGACCAAATCTTATATGCGGAGTAAAAAGAAACGGAGGGAGTACTAAAACAATGGATAGTTGAAGGTTCTGAACTGGAAGCTTGAACAAATAGTTTGCCCTGAACACTCTACTCCTGATGTCTTGGATTACCGTCATCTCAACTAATTATGATTCCGGTTTGGTGGTACGGAATTGATTTTCAGAAAATGTTGTTCTTCTCATTGGTGCTTCTCTAGTGGGATCTGGATTACATATCTTCTCGGTTTGCTGGGGAACTTCCTGCTAATTTGATGATTCCTGCTAATTGCGTACTTTCAACTCAAGTAGCTCATATTCCTGGATTAAAGACAAAACACATCTTACTGTCTTCTAATGGCTAATTTGATCTGGTTTATGGGATATTCAACTACATATTCTCAAATCTTTAATTACATAATCTCTGTTTTCTGGTAACTCCCTAATTTTAATTTCCTTGGCAACTAGCAAAAATACTAATTGGACGTCAATTGCGTAGTCTTAACTCCAGCTATACATATGCCATACATTATATTTCATAGTCCATACATCCTGGATTTTTAAGACACAAAGTATCTCCTCTGACCCTATAATGGGATAAAACTGCGAAAGATAATCATCCTTATTTTCATGATTAAAGGTTTGAATCACTCTCACCACTAAAGAAATTAGTTACTCTCATTCAGGTTCTGGAATTTATAGCTTTCTTTGTTTGTGCACCTATGTCTGTCTTATGATCTTGTGCAGATATTTATTGCCTTTGGTTGATCGTGTTTGCTAATTTTTGTGTTTAGTAGTTTTGTAGTTTAACACTGCCTTTGCCGGTCCCAAGCCCGGATGAGAAAATGTGGAGGGAACTCTGCATCGTTTGCATTAGAACTTGCATGGCCTCCAAATATTTGAAATTGAGTAACAGTGAATGAAGTGAGTAGAAGTTGCAGTCCTAATCGAATAGTGAATGGTCGTCATAATGTGGTAGCATATGATTCAAGCTTTGAAATGCATCCTTTCTATTGTCAGTGCCCTCCAGGAACTTGCTGATTCCTTTCTGAAGCTGTACTAGGTCGGTGTTTTTCTTATACGACCCCAAAGGAAAGTGAGTATAGATTTGCATGAAAGGCCTCATGTACAACGATTCTTCAGAAAGATGTAGTTCAGTTTTCCGGGTAACTGCTTCCCTAGAGAATGCTATGGTAACCCGCAATTTGCTGGACAAGAGATACGTATAGTAGGGTAATGGAAGCTTGACCTGCGGTGAGTCAGTGACTGATCCTGATACTGCACTTGCAAAGGTAGTGACATGGTAATTATAACAGTGATATATGCGTACCTCAACAAAAGAAGGCAGTGCTTCTGTCAAATAGTGCGAGTGCTTGGGGGAGGGTATTCTTCAAGTGTAGAGGTTACTTCGGTTTGATAATTTGATGTTTAATAGGTTATTATAAGAGGAAATAATAATTTGTAAAAGCATGAACAAAGTCCATATGTGGTTCTACTTGGTTGTCTTTGCCTGAGTTCAGGAGTTGGGAAATACAATACTAGTTGTATCCTGTCGAACGACGGGGGTGCTTGGAGGATGTTGTCTAATGAGTAGGCTATAGTAGAGGAAATAATTTGTAAAAACAAGAACGACATACACATGTGGTTCTTTGCCTGAGCTCAGGGCGTGTATTGCAACTTTACTGGCCGTCCTTTGGCTTGAGTTCTGGTGATACTTTTGTTCTTCTCTCCTGCTTGATTGATCTCACAAACTAAAGGAAGTCAGAGATGCAGATATCATGGTGAATTGTCAGAGTAGAAATTCAAGCCCGATGAAACCGAGGTACAAACACATGGACGCTTCAACCAACAGACTACCATCATATCATGCGGTCAGGTGAAAAACCCAGGTTCTTTCATCACTCCCGTTTATGCCCTTGTTCATTTTATTTAGACATCCCGACAGTAAGTTCCGCGCACTAGATGCTACCTGTTCAGCTGTATATAAATTCCCAACCACGGGGTTTGTCTTGTCTCTTAAATTCATTGTGCTGGTTTCTTCAGCACAGATATTGTTGAGTTATTGGCGAGTAGAACGTCCAAGGTTTGCTTGCCCAGTTGGTGCTGGCTTCTCCACTAATCTAAGTAAGCATGCTGGGTGCTGCTGAGTAGAAATGTCTGACAACTCTGGACCATTAAGGATTAGCAGCCTTTTGGTGGATGCTGCTTGATTGCATACTTTTCCATGCTTATCATACTGGTAATTTTTCAATCTAGTCTACTGAGTAGTGTCCTTAGACTTTGGATTCATATATAAGGTGGTGTTTGGTTGGTCTTTTTCTTGGCATTTGCACTTTGGCTTATAACCAAAAAGGCTCTTATTTAGGTTTTTTTAGGGTAATCCTATTTAGGGGCTTTTGCAAAAGCCATGTAAAAGTCCAAGCAAACAATCTCTAAGGCCTTGTACAATGCTAGGTGTTTAGGGAGGTGCTTACAAAAATAAACTGGTTTTTTCTGAAGCATCAGTTTCCCTAAGCACCTTGCATTGTACAAGGCCTAAAGCAGCTTGTCGTATACTCTGCTATGGGGTTTTGCTGTGTTTTCTTTTCGGCTTAACCTTTTTTGAGCGGAAGCATAGGCTTTGTTACGGAATTCACTGGACACCATTGTCCTAGGCAAGAAACTCAGCTCATGTGCTGACGCTCGCAACGCCCTCCCCATGTACCCCGCCCGTCTGTGGTACAACGGCCATTGTTCTACTCCCCCTCTACTGCAACACTCCATGCTCTGGAGCCCTCGCCACCGGCACCCAGTTCCGACAGGTTCATCACCGCCCTAGCCCCCACGATCGTTGGTCGACGTTGTTGCCGCTTCGCACCGCCGTCGGAGAACTACAAGACACTCCGCGACCCGGCTCGTCGGCATCACCAATACCTCCACAGACACGACCGAAGGTCGATAGGCCATCTGTGACTAATCGACGGCGGTTCCTTTAACCGGGCGGCGGGACTCGTCCACGCCCTTGGCAGTCGACGCGCGCAATGGTGGATAGCTTAGATGAGTTTTTTTTTTCAACATCCTATGTTCATCGTTCGAGTCCGATGAGTCTGAGATGAGGAATTCGTGGTTTGCTACTATGGTCGTCAACGAGCACATCTTGAGCTAGAGGCCAATGTTTAGAGGGTCCATCCCGGGCCATGCTCCGGGTTTGATCGTAATATAAAGTGACCATTGCCTACTGTACAACGATGATTTTCAGCTCACAGGCTCACTTTTTCAATGCCAAGCTTTCCCAACGACGCTTCTGAATGGCGAGACCTGTGTTCAACCGTATTCACAAGAAATGCGTTATTGGACAATTCATATTCAACTTCAGAATGGTTTGGTTGAGTATATATGGACCCACATAGGCAACCAATTGATGTATATGCTCTTTTTCTTTTAATAACATAGTTCCTATAATTTCAAATTCATTTGGTTGTAAACTATGTGATTTATATTGATTATTAATAAAAAAAACTATTCGACTTATATTTGTTTAATTGCGAGGAATGTTTCATTTTTATTTGTTCGCTTGATTTATGTGTATACAATGTTCAAATTAAAAAAAACTGTCAAAAAAACCGTCGGGCTGGGGGTCGGTCAGTTGGGTTCACTCAGAATGGCGCGGATAAAGCCAAACAACGGACAAAGTAAAGACCCAGATGAACGTAAAACAGACAAAACACGCGTTCGTTTAGGCCCATGTGTTAGAGTTGGCCTAACAGCTCACATACCGAAGTTCACAACATCAGTCTTTTTCTTTTTTTGGAAATTCACAACATCAGTCTTTTTTTTAGAAATTCACAACATCAGTCTTTGATCAGCATTGCTTGTGCCGAGCAGTCGGTCAAGGCCTTCTTTAAATGTGTGTGACCATCTTTTTCCTAGCACACAAGTATATGTATTTATAAATATGAGGTAAAATACATGGACATTTTCAAAATATGTGAACTTTTTCTAATAACATGGCAATAAAAATCTCAACCGTTCGAAGTTTCTAAAAAATATAACTCAATTTTTTTGATAAAAACATTTTGAAAATCAGGATAATAAGTTTTCTTTCTTTTCTCATCGGAGCAAGGAGTAGATACAATACATAAGGCTGTCTCTAGTTTTCTTCTAGCACATAGGATAACACCATAAGAGATTGTGAATGCCCTAATGTAAGCTTTCTTCTTGTTTACCAATAATGTAAGAGGCAAGTAAGTACGGCAAAAAAAGATAATTTCTGTAACCAGAAGAAACACCCTCTTCATTAAATTCTCTTGCTATTCTCAAGTGTTGCTACCAAATAATAAGGGATACAAATTTTGTAAATGATGGTTCAGTCTGTTTCTAGGTGACTCAGACTCAGCTGACACGTCTTTCACTTTCCAACAAACTTGCATTTGAAAATGGTGGTGAAGCTGTGAGTCGTTCTTTGTCTCTGGTCTGCTCTATGATGGGATTCACCGATCTAGTGATCTTACTCGTCAACAAAAGAAAATGGTGTGAACAGAGATTTCTATTAATTTCAAATAAGTTCAAATAAATTGAAGGCCTGTCAAGATAGACCATAGCACAAATTCACTTTAATGCTATGGTAACATGTTCACCATTTTTAAAATGTCATGAACATATTTTTGTACATGTGCATATTTTATAAATGTCACAGACATTTTTTGTGAATGGTATGAACAATTTTTTAAATTTTTGTTCACAAAATTAATTTTTCTTGAACATTTTTTAATGCATGGTGAACATCTAAAAAATTTAAGTAGAGCAAGTTTAATATTTAAAAAAATAAAGAAAAGTAAAAATCAAAAACGAAAAAGAAAGAAAAAATGAAATAAACGAGCAAACGAAGCGTACAAGCGTCACACCCAACACTACGTTGCTGGGCCGGCCAATTACCATGTGTAGCAGGCGAGCTGCAATAAGCGAACCGCTCGCCTGTACTTAAAATAAAGCAAGGTTTGGATAGTATGGAAAAAAAAAAGCACAACTGTAAGTATGGAAAAAAGAAAAAATCACAGCCTGTGATTCCATGAGAAACACAACTTTGCTTCCTGAAAATTTCAGTAAAAAGCACAGTTGTACCTCATCCAAAAAAAAGAAAAAACACAGCTTGCGCTTCCACGTGAAGCACAACAGTGCTTCCTCGACAATGAAAAAGCATAGTTGTGCTTAAAATAAAGTAAAAAAGCACAATTGTGCTTCTGGGTTTCAGTTGTTTTTCGTTTGCAGTTTTTCCGGGTTTTTGAAAAAATTGTAGGTAGTTTTTTCCTTTTATTTTTTTCAACTTCTGCTTTTTTGTTTCCTTTTTTATTCCTTAATTTTTATTTTCCTGATTTTTTCGTCGAAATCTATTAACATGAGATCTAATTTCGGAGATCACGACACGAAAAATTCAACATGAAAATAATTCGTGTTTGGACGTACGGTTCAATAGATAAAAAAAATACGAAAAAAACTCCCAGGTTGCAAACTTTATCAAACGGCGGTTCAATAGATAATAGATAAAACACCAGAGAAGAAGTGACCTTTGCAAGGGTAATCCTTAATTATTCATCACGCCCGAACTGTGCAGTTTGCGTGGGCCGAAATCTAGACGAACGCGCAATCTCGTCGTGGGCTTTACCAAACGGCGGTCACATTCAGCCTATGGGCATGATTCAACTAAAAAAAAACAGCCTATGTACATGTTTTTTTTTTTAAGTATGATTGTCTCTGCCTGTGAACCTACAGTTACATGTCGGGAACACCGAAGCCGATGCTCCAACATCTAAATCTCAACTGCCATCATCCCACTGCTTTTTTCGTCACCGAGATTGCCTGGCGAATCGACACCTGTCAGCTCGCAGGAGCAAGAGGATCAGACCAGTCAATGCGGTGCACTCTGCCTGACAGGCACTCGTGCTTTGCCGACATGGCTTCAGACGCTGATGCATGTCCATCCGCCCACTCACCACTCGCCCAGGCCCAGGCCCATGCCATGATTCTCAACATCAGCATGGCACGCACATGACCACCCTGCACAAGCGCGTAGAACTCGTCAAATACCCCAAGGGTTCATGCATCATGATCCATGACCACCGGCTGCCTCGCTTCCACAGTCCCGATCCCATCAACAATCTGCCTCACATCCATTCTGAATCTGATCCCATCACTCAACTGTACCAAAGGGATCCACCGCTCCCTTACTCAGGTCAACGGCTACTAAGCTAAGCTAAGCTACACTGTCAGTGTTGCGTCAAGGTCAGGCCCATGAGAGGTCAAGCGCAAGCGCAACCATGCCGTCATGGCCAACTCCCGGGCTGCAATGGATGGATACATCACGACGGGTGAGTCTTGCAGTCAATGGATGTAGCACGGATGGGTTCCCCCTCCGTGTCAACCACCATTAAACTAACTAATCCTTGGCATTGCATCATAACACACTCCTTCAGTTTCCTCAAATCAAACCCTCTGAAAACACCAAACAAGTCAACTCATAGCTGAGCACTGGGAGCCATGAGTAGGATTGTGCAGGTGTCAACCCGTGGTGGGCGTCCCTGTCCTCCATTCCCGTTGAGTGCCTCTGCTAACAGCGCCGTGTTGACTTTGTCCCGTGGGGGATTATGGGGTTGACCTGCCAATGGCTGCACCGCGGGGCACTGATCATGAGAGGATATGCATGGAAAATCATGAAAGGTCAAACGCCATGATGGATGGACCAAAGCATGAGAATGGCCAGAAAAGCAAGGTTTGGATAGACCATACCGATCTGTAAAGCAACGGAGACCAGCCAGGATCCACACATTCAGCATTAGTAGTGGTTTGCAAGTAAGAAAAATGTATCATCCGGACACTGATCTTGATGTTTACGTCTTCACCACGAGGCCCTAGGAGTTGTGGCTGTAAAATGGCTCTTCATGGTTGGCCAATATTGAAAGGACAACACAGGACCCACAAGCCTATTTTGAATTAATGTGCTTAGGGTATCTCTAACGGCGACCCTTAAATTCTCTTCGGCCTTCGTCCGCGGATAAGAGTGGACAAGTCCGTGGACTGCCGAGAACGCCATCCAATGCTATATTTCAATAACTATTTAAACTAACTGGACGAAATTCGTGTAAACGGGGCGGATTTTCCGAAAGAGAACCATGCAAACACGTGAATTTCATATAAACACGACGAAATTCATTACATTTCGGACATATTTCAACTAAAAACGGAACTCGTCCACCTCTGGAGGTATAATTTCTAATCTAAATGGTTGCCGGCGTCCGTTCCCCACCGCACTTTCTATGAGCCCGAGAATTGAAGTTCTGACACTTGTCGTCGCCTTCTCCAGCTAATTCCCAATAGTCTCCGCCACCGCAGCTTTAGCGACTAATCGTTGGCCGATTAGCCGCCCGCCAAGCTTGGCTTCAGGCGGAGGGGAGAACGATGGCCTTCTTGGGACCCAAGCGGCGCCGACCTACCATGCACTACTCTTCTTCGTTGCGGACATGCCGACTTCGTGGTCATGGCGGCGGGGAGCGGCCTTGGCGGAGCTGGTGATATCCTCCTCGTCATCGCTCTTGCCCCACACCTCGTCCGCCACTTTGTCGAACTCCTTGTAGACAACCTTCAGTTCCGCCTGACGCTGGCGGTATCGCCAGTGATCAAGGCGGATCTCGCAGGCAGAGCAGTAGGACTCGAGCAGCGCCGCCTGCCCCGCCACATCCGCGTCCGACGCGATCGCCCCGCCGTCGTCGAGCTGCTCCTCCGCCTGTCGGTGCTCCTCGAGGAGCTGGAGGTTGTAGGTCGTGTCGGCATGCGCCTCCCGAAACTGCTCCTCCTGCTCATCCCGCATCATGTCCGTGTAATGGGCATGGGCCACGCCGATGGTCATGGTGCAATGCACCGGAGAGGAGGGTGGCCCCGGCTCCACGTCGGTCGCGTCCTCCATTGGAAAATCGTCGGCCTTTAGCTGCCTGTCGGCCTGCCAACCGGCAACAATGGCGGTCTTCTCCTTCTTCTGCTCCGCCTTGAGCTCATTCTAGAGAGCTTTGGTGCGGAGAGGAGAAAGGGACCAGAGGAGAATGAGTGTTGGCTATGGCCGGGGCTGGATTATATATAGCCGGGCGAATGGCAGTAGTAGGCCGCAGACAGATGAATGGGTGGCGCCGGAGTAGGTTTCTCGGCAACCGCGTGTCATTAATGTGGACGGCAGAGAGACGGACGGGTGACCATGACGTCGTTTGAATGCGGGGCATATGCGTGCACCGAAAGCGGCGCGAGCGGCGCTCTCTCGGCCGGCACGCCGCTTCAATGCCGGTGACAGTGAGAGGTCGTGTCCGCTCTGACCGGGCATGAATGCTGCCACCGACAATCTGGAGCGATGCTGACCGTTTCAAGCGGGAAGCGCACGCGGGCCAGGAAGGAGTTTTTGATGGGCCGGGGTGGTTAGAAATGGAACGGATGCGGCAGCGATTCGGACGCCCGCAAAGCCTTCTAATTTGTTTCCATAAAAAGTACGGTCGAATCGCTCGGGACCAATACAACCCATATTTGATGACTTTCACGGTCATGCGGACAGAGAGTTGCGTTGGAGATTACTTTATTCCTTGGACTGCTTTCTGATGCTACAAACAAAACTGAACCCATGTTAACCCCTCTCATGCATCAAAGATGGTGCTAATCTGTCGTCTTCACCGGTCCATTTCTCAAGGTTCATGCATCATCCGTCTAACACCCGGATACATACAAGCAATTGTCTGATTGATGGAAGCGACAGTTACACCGAGAGACATACACTGAACCATGAACCAGGAGAGGAGCTAACCTAGCCTCTCTCTCCTACTGGGGAACTGGATTAGCATTACAGTAAGCAAGATCAGAGGTGTGCTAACGTGGACTCCTGACTCCCCCCACATGATTCCCTCTGCCTTTCAAACCTCGGTGACACAGAGATCCAGATGCTTTCCCCCTCTCTGCAGCTACGTAGTACAGCTTTATATAGTGTTTACATGCTCTGCCCCAAAGTAAGGTTAAGTGAATGTGTACTATGCCATACGTGTGAAGATCAGAGCGACACGTGGGCTCTCAGATTGGTTATTTCGTCTTGAGTTTTTAGAGGACTTTGAAATTTCCTTTTCTTGATTTAAAATTTGCTATGGTTCAAACTGTTTGTGAAGTACTTTCTTGTTCTCTAAAGGGCGTGGAGAAGTTGCAACTTGCAAGGCTCAAAGTAATCTAAATAACGACAATGTGGCAAGTGTATAACATCGTATGAATTTGACAGTACTGGAATGTTGTCTAAGCTAAAATTGTTTTTGACATCACAAGTATCAAGCGCCAAGACTCTAGACGGAAAGAGATTTGTGCAGGGGTGATTTCTGTGGGATACGGCTCATGCAGTGTCGCGAGTCAAACTCGTGCAAGAACATCAAAATCTTTTATTTGTATCAAGAGTAGGCATTTTTCACTTCATAATCCTGAGAGCGGTTGATGCGTTTAGGAACAAATTGGCAACTTTTATACTCCCTCCGATACATATTAGTTGACGCGGCTTTAATATAATTTTAGTACAAAGTTATACTTATAAAGCTGTGACAATTAATTTCGTTCGGGGTGAGTACTAGTTCATGTTTCATTCAACTTTTGAAACCATCTTATATTAAAATTTGCATCTCATTTCTTTTATGCTATTCTGAAAAGAAAAAACTGCAATACGAAATACATACCAACATCAATTTCAAGTACCAAAGTGTATCTTTATTGAATCATAAAAAACAAAACAAAAAACTACATGACATACTTAAATTTCTACATAAAACCTCCTTCCTGGCAATGCCATTCAAAAACCAAGCAGAGCAGGGGTTGATGGTGGTACACATGAATACTTGATCACACCCATAACCTATCCAAGAGCCTAATGAAAGCAGAAGAAATCACTTTGATCGAGCTATGAATCAAGCATGAACTTGATTTAAGAAAGGATCGCGTCCCAGTCGATCTCCAGCGACGGGTACTTGCGCAGCAGGGACTCGTCCCATGGAGCCTCCGAGAAATCAAGAAGCTGCATCTCCGGGACGACGTCGGAGCACGAGGACACCTCGCCGTCGGCCGACGACGAGCTCTCGGAGACGGAGCAGACTGGCTCGCTCTTGACGTCCGGGAAAGAGCTCGGCGTCAGCGTCGGCGTCGGCGTCGCATTGCTCTGGCTCTGCGGCGGGTCCTCCCCGTGGCAGATGGAGTGGAGCTTGGCGTCGATCGCGGCGTCGAGCGGCGGGCCGTGGTGCTCGCCGCCGCGCCTGAGCTCGGGGAAGTTGAGCCTGGCGGACTCGCCGCGGAGCCGGAAGGCGGCGGCGTCGTAGGCCAGCGCGGCCTCCTCGGCGGTGTCGAAGGTGCCGAGCCAGAGGCGGGTGCGGTTGCGGGGCAGCCGGATCTCGGCGACCCACTTCCCCCAATGCCGCTGCCGGACACCACGGTAAAGCTTGGCCGCCGGCCGCGCCGGGAGCACCGCCGCCGCCGCCACGCCGTGCCGCTTCATCGGCTGCCCCGAGGCGGCCATGGCCGCGCCGGGCGCCCGGCGCACCTGATGCAGCTGCGAGTGGAGCTGGAGGATTTGCGCGGGAGTGAGGTAGCTGGCGCCGCGAAGCAGGCCGGCGCTCTGCTCCGCGCCGGGGCAGGGGAAGGAGAAGGATATGGTCGGCGCCGCGCCCTGAGCCGTCGGCGGAGCGAACGCGTGCATTACCTGGTCTCTGCTCTCGACCATGCGGTACATCGCCGCAGGAAGATCGGGCCTATAGCTGCGCCAGTCCACCGTCGTCGCCATGCCTTCGTCGATCAAGAAACCGAGACACACAGGCAGAGAAACAGAGGAAGGAACCGCCGGCGATTTGGAGGAAGAGAAGCCGAGGAGAGCTGGTGATCAAGGATGAACCTGCCGATTCGCCAAGAAAGGGAATGGGAGCAGTGGGGGAGAGCGGCGGAGGAAGCGCTTGATTTGGTGAGCAAGAGCAACCATTGCCGGGCTCTTTTATAAGCGCGGCGGAAGCAGGATCGGGCCAATGAGGAGGCGCCTCGTGTACGCGGCGATCTCCTACTGCCACCTGTCGGGACGCCTCTACCACCGGAGGGGCGTCGCCGGGCAGGTGCCGGTGAGACGACGGGCACCTGGCGGCCTGGGATTGGGCGAGGGGTAAGTTTTGACCTGGTAAAGTCTAGATCTAGCTGTCAATTGACTGTCGTCGAGTGACTGATCTACGCGGCCGCTTGGTTGCTACGGTGTCCGAGCACTCAGGGTCACTCAAGAATGGGTGGTTAAACAAAAAAAAAATTCAGAAATTTTGTTGAGCGAACGTTCTTTTGGAAGTGATTTTCGAAGGGAGTACTCTCTAGTGCGTTCAATTCCGAGTGTGAATCTCAAAGCAGTTATAGCGTGATAATCCTTGTGGGTGCATCGTTCGCTCCATGCACCCTTTCAAACAAAAGGCACAAATGCTTTCTACCTCTCTCCCATACAACATTCCGACTGAATGATCTCGCGTGTAGCATGACAATTACTAGAAGCATGCACGAGCATCTACAAGCATCTACAGTCGGACATAGCAAATTTAGCCCCCTAGCATTCGTTGACAATGACCGGCCATCGCTCATTTCGCTGCCTCCGTAGTTGTCCCCTAATATACCCACCCCCACCCACACACCCGGCGTGGGGAAAAAAACCATGCTATCCATGCAACATAGAGAAACTACGTATATTGCCAAACATACAACTAGATCGACGTATGTCAACTATGTAGATCACCGGATATACAATTATAGATAAACATATAGCAATATAGAATGGACATAGCATAAACTTTGTACAAACGAACCAAAAGATTAAGTGCACCACCAGATAACTACTAGAAACATCTATAAAATGAAGAGGGGGCGCCGGAAATCACCACTTCCACGCCGGTCTCTTGCCCTTGCGGTCGTCAGTGCGGTTGTAGCCTTCCGTGTAGGCGTCGGCGGCGAGAGGGGCGCCCGAAATCACCGCTTCCACGCCGGCTCTTGCCCTTGCGGTCGTCGGTGCGGTTGCAGCCTTCTGTGTAGGCGTCGGCGACGAGAGGGGCGTCGTCAAAGCCGTCAGAGACATCCGAGGAGTTAATGTCGGCCATCCGGCGGACTGCGGTCGACTGCTACTTTGCCAACCGGGCGGCCTTCGCTTCGGCCGTCGCTTTCTCCGCCGGCGCGCTCCAACCACTCAATGGCAAGCCGGAGCACATTCACGTTCTCACGTCGATCTCCGTCATGGTGAGAGAGCGACGAAGGAGCACCGCGAGGAGCAGGTCGTTTGAATCGACCGGCGAGCGCACGCGGGGGTGGCGGGAGGACATCGCCTCCGTCACCGCCGCCTTCTCCCCTGCCCGCTGCCTCTGACAGCATGCGACGCACGCCTCAGATTTAGGCGTCCGCATCTATGGCGCCGTCTCCGTGGGCATGAGGAGCCCGGACGTATAGGGCCGGTTTGAGGAGGACGGTTGGATCACATTTTTTAACGGGACCGCCCGCGTGGCCAGTTTGGGGAGCCCGACTTTAGATGGTCTAAGGCATTCTCTGTGTAGCATCACAATTCGCTCTGATGCAACATTGCAATTCCTGAACATGTGGTAACATCCCGTGTTTTTAGCGTGTCAATTCTCTCTGTTGCAGCATGGCAAATTCCTAAAATGTATGACAATTTACTATGTTGTAATATGACAACTCTTTCTGCCATAGCATGTCAAATTCCTCTGTTATAGCATGGTAATTCCTGGGACATTCGCGAGGAGTGGTTATTGTGGGAACACTCTCTCGCGCCCATTCGCGAATGAGCTTCCTAGTGCAAACGATCATTCACGCTAGGGACACCAGGAAGGACATGTTATCTTTCTGTTAGAGTCCTTTTCTTGGACAATCAATCAAATCTTGGGGATTGCAAGGCTGCCTACCGTAGATTACATATGTAACCCCGCAAAAAATATACATTCATAATTGTGTATTGTATGGCAATACAATATCGAGGGGTAGTAACAGTAGTGTCCATGTAATGATACGATGGTGATGTAAGGGCCGCCCGTATATCGATTTGATTTGATGACAAGGTCGTTGTTTATGAGTGATGGTACACTGGACAATTTGTGGCGAGCTATCCTACAATATTGGAAAACGTGAGCAAACCATGGTCTTCTTTTTCCTTCCAGAAAGATGTTCCTTACTCTTCCGGAAACAAGGACATGCAAGTACAGTACGTGAGGTAGAGACAGGAGAGTGGAATTTCAAAACCTTTATAAATAAAGATAAGGAAACCATTTGATTGGGTGTCTTATTCGGCTCTTCAAAACCTTTATATTCATAACTCGTAGTACATGTTTGAAATTTTACAATTTCTTCATCAGATGCACACAAAGCCACAAAGTAAAGGACACCTATTTTAGATAGCTTTATTTATATTTTTATATTTTAGTGATCTTTGCCGCACATGTTTGTTTTGGTTTCTTTGTCAGCAAGTCATTTTATCATCCATTTGGTTTTAGAAAAGTACAATTGGCAACCTTTATTTCCAGTGACTGGTTATTTCGGCTGCTCTTCGGTGCTTCTCCATCGACACATAGTTGAAATGCCGTTCCAATTTTTCAATAATACCGACACCAATTACTCTACCATTTCACGTAGTCTCAAAACAAAAAAATACGACGCAAACCAACATGTGGTATCCCTAACCCATCAGAGTTCAAGCTCTAGACTTGATATTGGTGCTCGCAATTTCCTGAATTTATTCCAAAGCTTCCAGCCATGTGGGCTTAATGGGAGAAGACGTTCCCATCGACTACAAAAGCGTTTGTGACGACTTGATCAATCTCAAGATGATGTGCCGGCTTAGTCTCTCGAATATGCTTATAGGGATAGTATGTGTGTACGAATGAATGTATATTCTTATGTATGAGCATCTGCGTCCGTAATGTATTTTAAAAAAATTACGAGATGCACGCGACGAAACATAAAAAACAAAATGCTCGCTGCTGAAAGGGAGGCGGGAAGAGAGAAACACGAGGATAAGGCCCGGTAGGGTCACTGTTCCCCCTAAACCTGCCCGCTACGCTACAGTCGGTTCACGCCGAAACGCACCCACAAAACGGGCGACACCGACACGCACCGGAAGACGAGCGACGGCCAGAGAAATAAAGGCGATCCGATCAAGACCGGATCGCTCGTACGCTCCGATCACTGTGCGAGACGATGAGACGAGACCCCCCCCCCTGCTTCGGGCAAGCAAACAGAGGCCGCGGCCGCGGCCGTGGAGAAAGCGGCTTTCGTAGTGGTGGTCGTGGGAGCTCCTGTCGCGGCGAGGCGACGCGAGTTGACGCGACGGCACGCGTGGTCTGTGGCCGCTGCGAGAACTGTCGATCGCGACGGACGGGAGGCGGGGTGGAACGAAGGAGAAGCTGTCCGCGAGCCGCAGATGGGGCGCCCGGGTCTGGAAGAAGGAATATCCACGTGTGCCGTTCGCGTCCGCAGGATGAGAACGGGTCGCTTGGAGCCTTTTTTTAGGGAAGAGATCTCCTAGGGTGCCTAACCACGAGATCCTGTCCTGCAACCATCTCACCTACAACTCCAAGCGTGCATGTGTCCTCAGGAAAGAGTATCGTCACCTGTGGTCATTTCGTCCGGAATTAGTTAACGCTCAAACAGATGATGTACTACTCCGTTCCATAGTATATGACGTTTTTACAAGCTAAAACAGCTTGCAAAAACATCCTATATTATGGAACGGAGAAGGTACTATTTACAACTAACTCCGGACAAGGAAATACATTTTATGTTCTACCAAGACTGAAAAACTTGGGCGCGGCATATGACGATACGGTTGAAACATGAATTTCAGAAGAAAATGGAGCACCGCAACGTAAACTCGGGCGCAATAAGCGACAAGTGAAAACGAACAATTTTGTGAAAACGAACAATTTTGGTGCCTATAGTTCTGGCCCTAGCTACAAATCCATGTCGTCGTAGCGTCGGCGTCAGCGTCGATGACAGCTAATTAGTGGAGGCTTTCCATTTGGCATCAGGCAACGTACATGATCTCAGACCAGCTTAGAAGTAGTAGGCGCACAAAGCAGCCGTGACCAAGACCACCATCTCCAGCAGAGAAAAAAACAAACACAAAAAAACCCAAGGCAGAAAGGAGAGGCAGGCAAGGCAATACCTTTCAGCCGAGTGCCGTTGGCCCATCGCAGCATAAACATGGCCTCGCCTCATGCGTGCCAACATCAGATCAGTGGAGATAATGTTCTAAACTGGAGGTCAAAAAATACCACATGGAGGCGATAACCCTTTAATATGAACTGGTGGCTGCGGGGCAAAGAGACCAGCATGGATTAGTGGCCATCCGGAGGAGGCAAAGATTAAGGCCTAATGATGCAGCGCGGCCGATTTGGCAACCTGCTAATCATGCGATGCACGTAATCGTTAGGTCCTGATGCCCTTTCAGGAAAGAGGTGCCAAATTTGGTGATGGGCGATGACATGAGGCCCTGCAACCGCTCAGCGGCATAAACCAGGTCACATAAATTAAATAGAGACGAAAGGATCGAGTAGAAAATAGGTGTGACGACATAACAAATATGGTTCATTATGCTGTAGATTACTTACTGACGCGGCACCACAACAGGGTGACAGTGTTGGCCTTGGCTCGGGGGCAGGGTGGAAAGCGACACCAAACCAACAAGGCAAGATCACTTATTTTTAATTAATCCCGTTCATGGTGTATTCAACTTGTTATATATACTTCCTGTATGCCAACTCAAAAAAATGCATATGGATTAAACATAGGTAAACAAAAGGATCATGTTTCAGGATTGGGTTTGCCAAAGCTAATAAAATTAGCATGTATGAGCAAGTATGCAACCATAAGTCCTCTGTTACTTGCTAATTTTGATCGTTTCTCATATCGCCTCTTATCATAAACTATATCACATCACCTTTTTTTCATTTATTTATGGTCGAGGCTAAAGGCCCAAGGGGTGTAAGATTTCCTACATCCTATGCCTCTAGGATAGGGCTTTCTATCCCAAACTCTTAAAACATGAAGCTGAAAATTGAGGGTAAGAAACTCAAGGTTTACAAAAAATCATGGTTAATCAAATACTCCTCTGTGTCTAAATATAAGACGTTTTTGCAGTTCAAATTTTCAGCTTCATGAAACAAAGTAATTATGGAAGGTTTGATTAAGAGTGTCTTTTTTCTCAGGAAACAAAGGAAACATGAAGCTCATGGCGCGTCATTTAAATTATGCCCAATGATCATACATCACGCAGAAATGAACATCCATTATCCGATAGCTTTATTATGCTATATAGTGATAAAAGGTTGGATTCCATGAACCTATTTGCATACAGCAACACTTGACTTATTTTGTAGAGCTACCTCAACCCTTAGACTATGTTGAATAAGAAGCTAAGCTGTATGTAACTTATTTGGCCAGTCAAATTCATTTCACTAAAAAAACCTACAGTTGTAAGGAAATCTTATGTGAAGTTCCAGGAATTTATTAGCAAAGCATATAGTCACAAGTATTAACTGGAAAGCACATGAAAGACCAAATTCCTCCAAGAGAACTTGTGTGTTAGACACTGACTGGAACTACATACATAACCAGGATAGTCTTCATTCCAAAATGTCTGCAATAGAAGATATTGAAGATGCACAATGAATATGATTCTGAAAATGAAACTGCGCTAGTAGAGTGATTGATGTGTGCTTCATTCATGTGGTTATAGACAGGTGATATGCTCGTTAAAGAAACAGTTGCATATTTGCATGCTCTAATGGTGCCTATTTGAGTGTACTTAATTACCATCCAGGAATAGGAATTCTTCGTTAAAATATCATTGACCCATTCAATATATCTTCTACTTTCAGCAACATCATCAGCTAACAAACAAATAAAGTTAGCTCTGATGGGCTGTTAAAAAACAGAGTAAAATGTGGGCATTGAGTTGGGGACACATCCTGGATAGGGAAAAATACATTGTTGGACATGGTCATGCAGTTGATGTTATGTTTTTGCTGCATAGCAAACAAGCTTTGATCGTACTTCCTCAAGCTCAGCATCTTCCATATCATCATAACTTAACCATGAAGATAAGCAGAGATTAACAACATCCGTACCACTAGCAATTGGTGCAAAGCCATCAGAATTTGCAGGTTGTCCAAACTTAAGTATCTTCCCTAGATTGGCAGCAGATGGTTCCTCTGCAAACTTCAGTAAGATATCTTTCATTGCACTACACCAGATAGGCCGAGCCATCTCCAAGAAGGAGGACAAAGTTGTAATAGCAAGCTTAACTGCTCCAACGTCAGTCTCGTCTTTTGTGCCTTTTCCATGAAAATCTGAACCCCCAAGCTTCAGAAGTCCATACTTATCAGCTAATTGACTAAACCCTGCAGAGTTAATGCTAAGGAATAAATCTTTGGCACATGATAAGAGTATCTCCTTTTATTTTGAATCACCTATTTATGTAGTACAACGGTGCAAGCGACGTACGTACCATCAACCTTCCCATCACTTCTGTAAACCTCCATAGCATGAAGACCAGCACCTTTCAAGGACCTAATGATCGCATCCGGATTCTTCAATGACCATGGGTGGGCTAATGCAGATATACCTCCAGTACGGCTAATCATCTGCACCACAGTTTCAGTAAATGGTTCACTCCCTCTGCAGAAAATACACGCACAGTTGTTCACTAGGCATTTTTCTCAGGGTGAAATGCTCAATGGAATGAAGTATTACTTGTATGACTTACGTGGCATATGCAGGGCCATCATCACCAAGATACTTATTAAACGCTTGCCTGACATTATCTACATAACCTGCTTCAACCAAAGCCCTTGCAACATGGAGGCGACCAGGTGCCACCCCCTCACCAGCAATCTTAGTTACATGCTCCCACTTTATTGGTACCTTCAAACTGCTTAGCTTTGCCAGCATATTCTTTGCACGTAGGTATCGCCCGTCTCTAATGTTCAAGAGCATGCTGTCCAACTCACCAAACCTTGATGGGCCACACATACCATAGTATGCAAGAATATGAACAGGTTCACCAGCACCAGGAATTTCCCTTTTAGACAATAGTTTCAGGGGAAGTTAAGACCCAAAGAGTAAAAGGCAACATATGTACAGTGAATGGCAAAATATAGTGGCTAATATATCGTTATTTAGTACCATGTCAGACAATATGTTTTGACTTTTGATCACTGATCATCAGTAATATAAATATGACAAATACATGGAAACTGATCATCAGTAATATAAATATGACAAATACATGGAAGGAGCAAGGTGTTCCTAAGAGGATCATGTAAGAGGTGATAAATTTTGATCTATACAAATAATAATGCTTGGGATCAGCATTCTGTCCAGATAAAACAGCAAACGGCTGCTAATAAAAACTGATTTAACTCATATAGTTCACTTTAAATGATACCTTGTTATGCAATAAGTACACCAACTCATGAGCAGATTTATCAATTTCAGGCTCTGGATTTATGGCTTTGTTGAGCGACATGTAACACTAATAAAGCCTCAAATACAGAAACAAGGTAGCTACAACTTTGGACAATCATAGTTCTAATTGACGAGGTATTCATGCAATATGGTGACTGATTTGTTGCATCGTATTATTTTCTCTAAAAAATTGCATCATATCGCTATTTGCACTTTGAGCATGAGAAATGTCTTTGTAAGAAAGTAAAAAAGGCTCTTACCGTGGAGAATATAGTGCACTAATTTCTACTCCAGGAATTATTCTTATGCCAAATTTATGAGCTGCTGACATAGCTTCTGGTATACCAGCCATGGTATCATGATCCGTCAGGGCGAGAACTTTCACCTGTACAACGGCATTTAAATTTGTAATCATTCTTATTTTCAACAATCAAAACTGTGACACCATATAACAGTAACACTAAACCTGGCAGATAACCGTAACAGAAACATTGTGGAAATAAGATACATCGCACCCGGAAATGATCCATGAGAAGAACAGAAAAATGGACTTAAACCAAATGATGTTTTTTGCTTTTTTGAGAGATAATTAGGAAAAGAAGACAATAATGCACGTTGTGAACTACCTAACGCAGTCAGCAGATCAGCACATCATTTCACTTTGATGGTGGCTGTGTGCCCATACCGCGGGCATTATCTCTTCTATTATCCTCTTTGTTTTTTTTAACTTTGACGGAATAACGCAATCATTGAAGGCCTAATAAAGCCTTGAGAGAACACACAGAACTTTGCTCTGCGATGCTCCAGTACAGCATTTTAAACAAGTTAACAATACAAGCCTACGAGGCTTCTACTAACCAAAATCAAACCAGCAGGCACGCTATACATAGGGCGAAAGATCAGGAGGCAATGCTTGTATTCGCTCAACACGGGAAGATGTGCAGGAGGCAATGCTATACGGCGCAGGACAGAAAACGCTAGCCGAACCTCACAAGCATTTTCTCAAACACCTGCCGCGCAAGCAGAAGAGAGGAGAGGGACCTACTGACCCCGTTGCGGTGGGCGCGCTCGACGAGAGCGGAGGGGGACAGGAACCCGTCGCTGTGGTTGGAGTGGGAGTGAAGCTCGAACAGCACGTTGGCCCCGCCGCCGCAGGCCATGCGCGCGGCATGGGGCGGCAGGAAGCCGTCCACGGCGGCATCGGCCGTCGAGGGTTCCGGAGGGGGCGTGGGGTGCGCCCAGGCGCGGACGTAGTCGAGGGCCAGGGCCTGCTCAGCGCTGGTCCTCGGCTTCTTCCTGCCCCTGCTCGGCTTCGTCTTCTTCTTGGTTCCCATGGCAGGGTTTGGGAGGCTGCAGTGGCACAGGCGGCTTCGGTCAAGGGGGGAGGATGGTGAGAGAAGAAGACAAGGTTATTTTGATGTTCCCGGCTTGGCAAACAGAGATTCATCGGCCGTGTATTTTAAAATTTTGAATTTGATGAGTACGGTTTGTCTCAATTCAGTTATTTTCATCTTATTTGATGACTACTGTTTTCTGGACTACTGGCGCCAGCCCCCCGACCGGTCGCATTCTGCACGCCCGTTGTGTTGTCTTCCAGGCATAGAATTAGACCCTTGTGACATCCCCCTCCCCC
>CBMN011743812.1:0-11936 GCA_000582825.1 Hordeum pubiflorum | reverse complement strand
GGGACCGATGCTCCCATAGGTCCCGGTTCGTGAGTGAACCGGGATGAATGGAATTTCGGGGCTGTGACCAAAGCCCTGTTTTGTACTAGTGTTGGAGGCCCAACACGAGTCTACNNNNAGAAGGTTGCGTAGTAGACATGAAATCACGTGGAACAAGATAGCTGGCATGGTTGAGGGGAAGATAGCCGACAAGACATGGAATTTTCTACGCGAAAGCAGAAATAATGACATGGAAATTAACCTTTCCATTTTCACTATGGATCTATGGTTGCTTTGTATCCAAACCACCGAAGAACACAAAGTTAGGCATGTGTGGCCCAAATTATATTACCTTGCAAGGATGCTAGCCATGATTGTAACTATAATGGAGGCCAGGCCTAAAATTCCCATTCACAGATTATTTTGTGAGGTTCAAGTATGGTGTACTTCTTAGAGGGCTACCTGATACACTATGTTGATCTACTTACATAGGGATCTTGTTCTTCTGATTACCAGAAATATGTTTTTGTGTTTCCAAATTTGAAAAGCTATGCACAAATGTAAATCATATAATATAAACATCAAAATATCTTGTAGTTGTATTAAGCATTGACTAAGTCTTTCGGTTTGTTAGTTTTTCTACTATTGTTAAATGGAGTTTTATGTTCCAGTCAACACCTGCTTTTATTTCCTTGGCCGTGACATAATCACTCCATGTCCGCTTTCGGTAATATTCATTTTCGTATTTGTTTTTGCTTCCACAAAAATATATGAAAACAAATATGCTAGCTGATGGAGTTTTCGTTCTTAGTCATTTGTGCAACCACAAACGAAGGAAGAGAAGACATGAAACTCTTCTGCACCCTTTATGTAGTAATGAATAAATGATAAACATGCCGATTGCATGGTAATGAATAAAATCACTTCTGTTATAATTAATAAATACCATTGGAATATTATGTATCGAATATTGGGCGCCCAATTTTGCCCCTCCAAACCCCACCGGCCACTAACATATTGTGCCTATCGATTATTCTCATTATTCTTCAGTTAGTTTCTCACAACGTATGTACGTCCTGGTCATCTTGATGGTAACAAAGGAGTGCAATCATGCATGGCAGAAGGCATAGCCAGGAACCAGTATGTCGTGTCGCGGCCCGGGTCGTGACACCAGATTTCTTTGTTGATTCGGCAACATTAAGTTCTAGCTCGGGTCTTGTCACTTCATATGCCACCGCATAGCTAGTCCAAGTCCAACGAGTACTTTCAATTGGGTAGGAAAGGCACCTCCGTGCCCATGATGTACTTATACCTTGCCCCCTCACCCCTGAATATGTTTTCGCTGTGTGGAAAACCTACACCACGTTGTTCGCATGCCCTACATTGAGACTAGATTCTACTCGTTTGCTCATTTATTCACTGTGACCATTATCACCAACCTGATCTGAATAAATTAGGAGATGACACACGTTGTCACTTGCCAAATAGTCATAACTCAGGACCCAAATCTGACAACCACACTTTGCAACCAGCTTCCAACCTGCTCTTGGCAACAAGCTTCCAGCCTGCTCTCATGGTACTGGGTGTTAGTAGATTAGAAGAGCTTCCTGTTGTGGCCTTGCACATATTTGGAAATTAGGGCTATGCTCTGCACGGAATTTTATTGTTCGCATGGAGGCACAAGCTCATTTCAAGCTCCATTGTCTCACCATAAATCCCTTCATTGAGCAATTTTGAGTGGTACTACTTAGCTATTAGATTTACTGGTGGGTTCCGTTGGCTAGGTGCTAAAACATTCCTGCTATTTGATTCATGATCATGCTGACCGACTCATTTAATTGTCATAATGTGATGAGTATGTTTGAATTTTGTTCTTTAAATATCCTATTGCATTCCATTTGAGACTGTATGTGTGTAGGTTTGACAATTTGTCATGGTTAGTCCTGCTGGCACCCGTAAATCTGGTCATCCACCTCTCTTAGTGACCCCCCCCCCCTTTTATTACCGGAAACCCGCAATAATTCGAGCCCCACCCCCCTCTCCTCCCATATCTAGCCGCTAGAGTCCCGAGGAACCTCTGACCCCTATTGCCACCGGCGAATCCTGTAGAACTATCTAGTTTGAGAATTTGCTGTTTAAATATGTCGAGTATTTCATTGAAATTTGCCCTTTAAATGTGTTGGTCCCAGTGATGATTCTTTCCATTTGAGAATGGACCCCGTAGGATTGACGTTTTCTCATAGTTTGTCTTGCTGACATCCATAAATCTACTACTCCGCTACCTTGTCCGCTCTATCTTATCAAAACACCCCAATTTATGAACCTAAACCCACAATAATTCCAACCCCTCGCCCCTCTCCTTCTCCATATCTCGCCGCTGCAATCCCGCAGAACCTGTAACACCTACTAGCGCCCATCTAATCCTCTATTTCTGTATAGTTTTTGTTGGTTGTTCTTCGGGGTTGGGGAACATGTCGGTCATGGTGACTGAAGACGTGTTCGGGTATGGAGGATGGATGTGGAGCATGACATGATGTTCGAGAATGTTATGGCATTATTGGATCTGGAGGAGGGTGAGGCAATCTGGAACAACATAGCCGATGCCGTTGAGGGGAATAAGGGGTCGGGATCTAGGTCTGGACTTGGAGGGTGGACACGGGATCATGAGCACGAGTTTGAGACTGCGTTAGCTATTGTGGAACTGGAGGAGGGTGAGCCCATGTGGAACAAATATAGCCGATGTTCTTGAGCTGAAGAAGGGATCCAAATCCAGGTACGGGCGTCAATATTGGATGCTAGTTAAAGACAAGGCGTTCGAGAATGTGCTTGTTTTGGTGGATCTAGTGAAGGGTGCGGCCTTTGGGACCAAGATAGCCGATGTTGTTGGTGATAAGATAGCCAAGGTGGTCAAGGGGCACTATGAACTGTTGGTGGAGGATGTGGGCATCATTGAGGCAGGCCGGTGTGGGTGCCCGTGTATAGTGAAGGCGCGAGTACCGAGGAGAGAGGTTCTGGCAGGTAGAAGGGTGGTGGCAGCGTAGAAGGAGGACGGGGAGGGCATGGGAAAAAAGGGGTCATCCAAGTCCATCGGGAAGGACCACAAGAACGGATCGTCTCGACGCAGGATGAGCACAGGTTTGTGGCTCCATCATTTGTTTCAATTCACTAGAAAGATATATTACTGCTCTAGATTCTTGCTTCTGATGATTAATTTGTGCAATCATCATGTGGTATTAGGGTGGATATTGCAATTATGATGCACACGTAGTTTACCTATCTCATGGCTCTTGGGTGTGAATATGTCGGTAGAGCTTCCTTTGTGTCTATTAGAAAATTAATGTTGTGTGCAAAACCTACACCATGCTGTTTTCACTAATTATGCTTTCGCTGTGTGGAATACCTACACCACGCTGTTCGTATGCCCCACATTAAGACTGGACTCTACTCCTTTGCTCGTTGATTCACTATGACCATTATCACCAACCTGATCTGAAAAAACTAGGAGATGACACAAGTTGTCCAATGCCGACTAGTGTTAACCCAGGACTAAAATATGGCAACCACACTTCGCAACAAGCTTAAAACCTGCTCTTGGCAACAAGCTTCCAGCCTGCTCTCATCGTACTGGGCGTCAGTAGATTATTAGAGCTTCTTGTTGTGGCCTTGCGCGTATTTGGAAATGAGGGCTATGCTCTGCACTGAATTTTATTGTCTGCATGGAGGCACAAGCACATTTCGACCTCTATTATCTCACCTTAATCCCTTCTATGAGTAATTTTCAGCGGTACTATTTAGCTATTAGATTGATTAGTGGGTTCCATTGGCTAGGTGCTAAGCCATTCCTGCTATTTGATTGCAGATTATGCAGACCCACTTGTTTAATTGTTGTAATGTCATGAGTATATTGGAATTGTGGTATTTAAATATCCTACCGCATTCCATTTGAGACTGTATGTGTGTAGGATTGACGATTTCTGATAGTTTGTATTGTTGGCATTCCTCCGCTCCCCCACCTCTCTTATTGACATCCCCCCAATTTATTACCCTAAACCCGTAGCAATTAGAGCCCCACCACCTCTCCTCCCATATCTAGCCGCCAGAGTCCTGAGGAACCTCTGATTCCTATTGCCGTCGGCGAATCCTGTAGAGATATCTAGTTTAGAAATTTGCTCTTTAAATACGTTTAGTGTTTTTGGAAATTTGCTCTTTCAATGTGTTGTTGCCAGTGTTGCTTCTTTTAATTTGAGAATGGATCCCAATACGATTGACGTATTGTCATAGTGTGTCCTGCGGGTGTCCATAAATCTACTCCTCCGCTACCCAAACCGCTTTCTCTTATCAAAACGCCCCAATTTATCTTCCTAAACCTACAATAATTCCAGCCCCCTACCCCTCTCCTTCTCCCATATCTCGCATCCGCAATCCTACGGAACCGCTGATACTTATTGCCTCCCATCAAATACAATAGAGTTGTGTAGTTTTTTCTCTTTGTTCTTTGGGGTCGGGGAACATGTCGGCCGTGGTGATTGAGGAGGTGTCCTGGTCCAAAGGATGTATGTGGGAGAATGACATGGTTTTCGAGAATTTATGGCGTTATTGGATCTGGAGGAGGGTGAGGCAATCTGGAACAACATAGAAGACGTCGTTGAGGGGAAGAAAGGGTTGGGATCTGGGTCTGGACTTGGAGGGTGGACGCGGGAGCAGGGGAAGGATTTCGAGAATGTGCTGACTATTGTGGATCTTGAGGAGGGTGAGCCCATGTGGAACAAATTTAGACAGCGTTGTTGAGCTGAAGAAGGGGTCCAGATCTGGGTATGGGCCTCAAGCGTGGACGCTAGAGAAAGACAAGGCGTTCGATAATGTGCTTGTTGTGGTGGATCTAGTGGAGGGTGAGGCCGTTTGGACCAAGATAGCCAATGTTGTTGGGGATAAGATAGCCAAGGTGGTCAAGCGGCATTATGAGATTTTGGTGGAGGATACGGGCATGATTGAGGCAGGACGGTTCCACAGCCCGTGTACCGAGAGTCCCGAGGAGAGAAGTTCTAGCGGGAAGAAGGGTGGTGGCATGTAGGAGGAGGACGGGGAGGTCATGGGTAGAAGGGGTCATCCGAGTCTGTCGAGTAGGAGCACCGGAAGGGATCATATCGACATAGGATGAGCATAGGTTTGTGCCTCCATCCTTCTTTTCCATTCACTAGAAAGATATATTGCCGCTCTAGATTTTTGCTTCCAATGATTAATCCGTGCAATCATGATGAGGTATTAGGGTGGATATTGCAAATATGATGCTCATGTAGTTTACCTATACCATGGCATTTCGGTGTAAATATGTCGGTAGAGCTTCCTTTGTGTGTATTGGGTAATTAATGCTATTGCCTTTGTTTTCGTTGACGAGAAAGTTTCATTGGTGCTCTAGATGCTTGATTGATCGCTTCGGATGATTGATCCATCTAATTATCATATGGTGTTATGGAGGATATTGCAAATCTAATTCTCGCGTAGTTTACCTACTCTCACGGCAACATGGTGTGAATACATTAGTTGAGCCTCCTTTTGTTTACTTGCTGTTAACTTTTATTCTTGTCTCCATTTTCTTCCTGTATTTGGGTACAATGCCCTATCGGGGAAGAAAAGGGTCAGTTGTAATGGTGTTGTATGATGGGTCTTGGAAAGAAATATGAATTTCACAAACTACCTCCCTCGAATTCAAAAGAGAGAGGATGCCTATGTTTGGTAGTTTATGATGAGGATATGGTATTCCTGTCGACAACTTCCTACATCTTCATCATCCATCTTCTGTCATTTCAGTCGAAAAATCTACCCAATGCCAACTACAACGATTGTAACAAGTGTAAGTTACAATTTTTATAGAAATATGTATTTGGTGAAAGAGTGAAAATTGCACTTTTCATCGAATGAAAATTGCATTTATCTTGACAACAGGATAGGAAAGCATGGATATTCATTTCTTTGATTACTTACACAACAAGAATTCGAAGTTTGCACAACTATCTTTTATGTCTTAGCGGATTTACGTGATGGATGGTAGCAACCTAGTAAAGCACAAATGATCCTGGTTCAGGCCTAGAGGATGGACGCGGGAGAAGGGCAAGGCATTTCCGAGTGTGCTGGCATGGTGGGTCTGGCAGAGGATGTGGCCATTTCGAAAAAGATAGCCGACGTCGTTGATTTGACGAAGGGGTCCATATCCTAGTCCACATCAAGAATGTGGACGCGCGAGCACGACAAGGCATTCGAGAATACCCTGGCTATGGTGGATCTAGATGAGGGTGAAGCCGTGTCGAAAAAGATAGTTGACGTCATTGAAGGGAAGACAACCGAGGAGGTCAAGCAGCACTATGAGCTACTTGTGGATGATGTGAATGCCATCATGGTGGGTCGGGCGTCGCCCGTGTATGCCAACGGTGGGAGTCTCGAGGAGGGAGGATCTGGCGGGAAGAAGGGAGACGACAGGGTAAGAGGAGGATGGGGAAGGCATGTGTAGAAGTGGTCGTCCAAGTCTGTCGAGCAAGAGCACCGGAAGGGATCCTTAGACTAAGGATGAGCATAGTTTTGTGCCTCTAGCCTTCATTTCCTAGAAATATGTGATGTTGTTGTAGATGCTTGACTGGTTGCTTCTGGTTATTAATGTATGCAATCGTCATGTGGTATTAGAGTGGACATTGCAAATATGATGACCCATAGGTTACCTACTTTCGTGGGACTATGGTGTGAATACGTTAGTACAACTTCCTTTTGCGTGTATTCGGAAATTTATTATAATGCCTTTGTTTCCATGTACCAGAAAGTTGCGCTGGTTCTCTATAAGCTTGATTGATTGCTTCGGATGATTGATTTGTGTAATCACCATATAGTGTCAACCTACTCTAACCGAACCGTAGTGTGAATATAGCAGTTGAGCCTCCTTTTGTTTACTCGTCGTTAACTTTGAGTCTTCCCTACATTTTCTTTGTGGATTTTTCGATTGTGCCCAATCGGGGAAAAAGGATCAATTGTAATGGTGTTGCTTCATGGGTCCTGGAAAGAAATATTGAAATGGACAAACTACGGCCCTTGAATTCAAATCAGAGAAGGTGCCTATATTTGGTAGCTACGATGAGGATACTATGTTCCTTTAGACAGCTGCCTACATCTTCATGATCCATCATGAATCATTCCAGTCCAAGAAACTACCGAAGCCAACTATAATGACAGTGGAAAGTGTATCTAGAAATGTTGTTGGTGAAAGAATACAAGTTGCACTTTCATTGAATGGAAATTGCATTTATCTTAACAACTAGATATGGAAGTGTAGATATTAATTTCTTGAGTTAGTTATCGAACCAGAATTCTCAGTTTGCAAAACTATCTTTTATGTGTTAGCAGATTTTCAGTAGGAACATGGTAAAGCACATGTAATCTATGTCTAGGCCCAGAGGGTGGACACGGGGCAGAACAAGGCATTTCAAATTTAACAAGATAGCCGGCATCGTTGAGGGGTAGAAGGGGTCTGGATCCGGGTCCATGACTGGAGGCTGGACTAGGGAGCAGGACAAGGCATTCAAGAATGCGCTGGCGAAGGTTGATCTAGTTGAGGGTGAAGTCGTTTGGAACAAGATAGCTGATGTTGTTGAGGGGAAGACAACCGAGGAGGTCAAGCAGCACTATGAGCTATCAGTGGAGGATGTGGATGCCATCATATTAAGCCTGGTGCCGCTGCCCATGTTCACCAATGGTGGGAGTCTCGAGAAGGGAGGCTCCAGCGGGAAGAAGGGTGGTGGTAGGGTAGGAGGAGGATGGGGGAAGACTTGGGTAGAAGGGATCGTCAAAGTTTTCGAGCAGGAGCCCTGTAAGGGATTCAGTGGATTGAAGATGAGAATTGGTGTGTTCCTCCAACCTTCGTTTCCATTCGCCAGAAAGATGCGATGCTGCTCTAGATGCTTCGGATGATTAATCTGTGCAATCATCATGTGGTGTTAGGGTTGATATTGCAAATCTGATGCCCACGTATTTTACCTACTCTCATGGGACACGGGTGTGAATACGTGAGTAGAGCTTCCTTATGTGTGTATTGGGAAACTTCCTACATCTTCATGATCCATCTTGAATCATTCCAGTCCAAGAAACTACCCAATGCCAACTTTTACAATGATAGTAAAAAGTGTAGCGTACAGTTCTCTAGAAATATGTTGTCAGTGAGGGAGTGCAAGTTGCACTTTTCATTGAATGAAAATTGCATTTAGTTTGACAACTAGATAAGAAAGTGCAGATAATCATTTCTTGAGTTACTTACAAGACTAGAATTCCAAGTTTGCTCAACTATCTTTTCTGTCTTAGCGGATTTACGTGATAGCAACATATTATGTCTTCTAGATAATACAAGACCTAATATAAACAATAACTGAGAGTAATATCAACAGGCAAAACTATGGTCGACAACTCCCAAGTGGACATGTGTTGCTTGAATAGTAGCCATATAGAGAGGAATTTCCTAATAGAGCTCGGGGTCCCTGGAACCTAGTTTTTGAAAATTTAAGAAATCAACGTTTAAAGTTTCAATAAATATCTGAAAAATTATATATGTACATAGGAATGTATATTAGATGTGTGTAAATTTTCATGATGAAATACGTTCCGCTGAGCTACACAAAAAATGAATTTCTAACACATGTATTATTGACTATGAAGGTTCGATAGTTTCTTTAGTTTTTGGACCACATCAAAAAGTATTTCATCATTATTATTTACATATATGAAGCATACATCACTATATACATGTGCAGTTTATTCACAAATGTTTGAAACTTTAAAATTGGTTTATGATATGTATTTTTCACAATTTTAGCTCCATGGAGCTCGGGATCCAAAAATCCACTCCCCTATAGAGAGGCTAACAAGAGAGGCTAACAAAACTTATTAACTTTATGTTGGTAAGCAACAGAGAATTGATACAACCACTTCGATGCATCTACGAATTAAACTTAGAGGTAAGAATGCCACATGTGCGCTAACAATTTGTCGAAACGATATTTGGCGATGCCATGTGTCTGTTACCAGAAGTACATATTTTAATCTTAGATTCATAATTTAAGAGAAGACATGACTTCTTTCTTCACCCACGAATTCTAAAAGTGTGTGACCTCACGAGCTTGTTAGTGTATTGCAAGTTGTGGTTAGTGTGAGAGAGAATATGTAAGATGGTTTACTGTTGCATTATTGTGCTTTAAATTTTTAAATGATTAATTTCAACCCGAGAACCTATTTTTGGAAAATAATTACGATCTTAGTTGGTGTGCAGCGTATCTTTAGCTAAGAATTTCTTCTCGATTTAAATTACTTGGTATGGATTCGAATGATGTGGGTCCGCTTGAATAGCACACAAAGATGTGTTACTTTCACCAAACATTACACACCTTTCTATGAAAATGCCATTGGAAATGGACCTAGTTAAACCCATAGAATGAGGAATCAACTATGAAACATTACATAGAAATATAATAATTGTTCATATCTTTGCCAATATCGAATCTGAATAAAGATCTGTCCAATCATAAATCGCATTAAAGATGGACCAGACTATGCTCTTAATAATGCTCCCGTTTCTAACCCATGCATGTATGTATCAATCTCTCCTTTCAAACCACAACTCATATCTCACTCATGATTCTCTTCCCTTCCATTGAAGTGTGTCGAAGAGGGGTAGGACTAATAGGATTAGGTCAGGTGTGCGGGATATAGGATATGAGGCAATTGCGTTGTCGCTAGAGTTGTTCGAGGAAGATGGCTTGATGACTAAGTATCTCTCATCCAACATAGATGATCTGACATTCGAGGAGAAGAACGAGTATTCCCAACAACTTATGTGGCTCAAGACAGAAATTGACTACTGCAAGTCTTTGAAGTCTACTATCCCAAGCGTGCCATCCCGCCAACAACCACCATTGTTGGATGAAAATAGAGTGGAAACTTTCCAATTTTAAGATAAAAAAGTGGAAGTGGAGAGGCAATATGAAATTGGAAGAAAACAATTTGTAGAACGGAAATGGAAATGAATTTTTCTATGGGAAAACATAAACAAAATGAAACGATGTTTTCCGGTGGAAAAAACATGGAAATTGAACTTTCCATTTCCACTATGGACCTATGGCTTCTTTCTATCCCAACCACCAAAGAACACAAAATTAGCAAAGTGTGGCTCAGCTTCTACTACTAAGCAAGGAAGCTAGGCATGATTGTGCCAGGCCTAAATTTCCCTTCACAGTTTGCGAGGTTAAAGTGTGTTGTACTTGTAAGAGGTCGACATGATACACTATGCTAATCTACTTAAATAGGGAGCTTGTCCTTCTGATTACCACAAATATTCTTTTGTGTTCCAAAATTTGAAAAACTATCCGCAAATGTAAATCCTATTATATATCCATAATAATATCTTGTAGTTAGTTTAACCATTAACTAAGTGTTTTGGTTTTCTTGTATTTTCACTATGGTTCAACGGAGTTTTAAGTTGCATTTAACACCATATTCCCTCCATGTCGGTTTCTAGTAGTATGGGTTTCCATATTCATTTTTTGGGGTTTCTATATTCATTTTTTCTTTCAAAAAATATATGAAAACAAATGTGGTAGCATGCAGTTCTACCCGTTTTGCTCCGTTTTCATCTCTAAGTGTCAGTGCAACCATAGACGGAGGAAGAGAAGCCGTGAAACTCTTCTGCACCCTTTATGTTGTAATGCATAAATGGTAAATATGTCGATTGTAGTCTGATGGATAAAAAATATTATGCCATAATTAATAAATACCATTGGAGTATTACTTATCGAATATTGGGTGCCCAATTTTGCCCACAGTAAGCCCATCCGGCCAGTGATATATCGTGCCTACCTATAATTTTCCCCTTAGGATTCCTTTTATGTTATTGTGGTTTTCCTAATTCCATGTGATGTCACGAGCTCACTTATCTCCAAAATCCCAAATGCATCATTCGCATTATTCTTTAGTTCGGTTCTCACAGTGCATGTGCGCCCTGGTCATCAATATGGTAACAAAGAAATGCGAGCACGCATGGGAGCAATGGCATAGCCAGGACCCAGTCTGCCTGTACCGCGGCCCGGGTCATGAGACCAGATTCCTTTGTTGACTGTGTCATATTGGGCTATTAAATTCTAGCTTGAGTCTTGCCCCTTCCTATGCCACCGCTTGGCTAGTCCAAGTGCAACGAGAACCTTTAATTGGGGAGGAAAGGCACCTCCGTGCCCGTAGTGTAATCGTAACTTGACCCCTCACTCCCGACCGTGTTTTTGCCATTTGGAAAACCTATACCATGTTCCTCGCACGCCCTACACTAGAGACTGGACTCTACTCCTTTGCTCATTCATTCGTTGTGACCATCATCACCCACCTGACTTGAATAAACTAGGAGATGATACATGTTGTCCAATGCGAACCAGTGTGAACTCAGGACCCAAACCCGGCAATCACACTGCATCCATCCCCTTTGCCCTCAGCCTTGGCAACAAGATCCCTACCTGCTCTCATTACTCGGGTGTCAATTGATTAGTAGAGCTACTTGTTGTGGCCTTGTGCATATTTGGAAATTAGAGCTATGCTCTGTGTGCAATTTTATTGTCTGTGCGGAGGCACAACACATTTCAAACTCCATTGTCTCACATTAAATCCGTTCAGTGAGCAATTTTGAGTGTTACTACTTAGATCTTAGATTGATTGGTGGGTTGGGTTTGCTAGGTGCCAAAACATTGCTGATATTTATTGATGATTATGCTGACCCACTCGTTTAATTGTCGTAATGTGTTGAGTATTTTAGAAGTTTGCTCTTTAAATGTGTTGACGCTGCTTTCCATTCGAGACTGGACGCGTGTAGGTTTGATGATTCGTTGTAGTTTATCCTGCTGGCACTCTAAATCTGCTCCTCCGCCCTCACCCCTCTTATCGAACCCCTC
>CBMN011743802.1:0-10417 GCA_000582825.1 Hordeum pubiflorum | reverse complement strand
AACCTTGTATGCAGTCTCCATAGTGTTCCTGGGCTGGTGCGTAGGTCGGAAAATTTTTTGGTTTTCTGCTGCGTTCCCTACAATTTTCTCACCACCCTCAGCCATACTCCACAATAATTGCAGAGCTCTTTGCATATGAGGTGGGTACTCTGGATCATGCCAAACAACTAAATTACATACTTCGTGATCACTACACATGTAGCCAATGAATCTTCTACCCGTGTCCACCCCCTCAAAAGCAACCTCTCTAAGTGGAACAAATCCATGGAAGCACTTGAGCTTACTGTCCACGGTGTACCCGCAGAAGCCAGTATCTTGGATGGATTCCGGAATAGGCCCAGTTATTAGTGCAAGACGCTCTGCCTCCTGAAAACAACATGGCCAAATGACAATTTGGCGCAATATCACCAAAAATCTCCAATCGGCTGTAACCCTAGTTCATCAATCCATCCCAACAACCAAAACAAAGAGACAGGGCAGAGGAGGAGGAGGAGAAGGCAATATGTTACCTCTGCATCTCGAGCGGCCTCCTTCTCGTCGTCGCTCCAGAACATGCCCTCTTCATTCGCAGAACTCATCGCCGCAAACTCCGACGAGACCGAGCGGGCAAGGGGAAGCGAGGGCTACACCGCAGGCGCTCTGAGGAACAGCAGGACAGACCAGATCTTTGTGCGCCGTCACCAGAGTGCAGCGTCGATCGCCGCCGCGCTGCCCTGCCGCCGACCGCCGCCACCGCCTGCGTCGCCACAGCCGCCGCCACCACTAGCTAGGGTTCGGGGACGGGTCGAAAAAAGGGGATCGAATGGCAACGGGTCGGCTCGGCTCGGGTCCTTTAGTTGACTGGAGATGTGCCACGTGGGCAACGACTGGTCAAAACCGGGCTGAGTCGGCAACGAAACGGCGGACGAAATATGACTGGTTTGGAGAGTTTGCGGTGCAACCTGACCAGTTTTGGAATTGAGGGACCAAAAGTGTCCACACGGGAGAGCTGAGGGACGAAAAATGAACTTTTCTCTAAGGATAATAACACTTGGCACACGGAATTGACCTGTTGCACGACGGCCGGGTACGCGTCGTCCGTGCGCTATAAACACAAGACACAATGGGCATGCCTTGCCAGCATTAAAAGGTGGTTGCACGGCCATCTGGTCCACGCGAGCCCGACGTGTGTTGGGTAGCCAAGGAGCAAGGAAACTGTATGCATTAATGCATGATTCACGTGTAAAACTGCTACGATTTTCTCGTCAGAATAAACAACAATGCCCTCGACGAGATAGACACAGCTTAGCCCACGCGCCTGAATTAATTAACAGCGCACGTTCGACTGCTGGAGAAGAGCGTACCAAAATCAAGAACGCTTACGTGTATCGAAAGTCATCTTGGACCGCCGTGTCATTCACTCACCCGGCTCGCCGGAGCGGAGAGCAGGCGTCGCCGTCGTATCGTACTACGTCCAAGCCTATCCACAAGCCAAACTTGCCAGGCCAGCAGGCCGGAGCAGAGGACACATGGCCGTGCGTCGCGCACAGTAATGTCTCCCCGGACACGACTCCGATGCCGAACCCGTCGGATGCCGCGATGCGTTGCGTGCGTGCGCAGTGCGCACACGCCCTCCCCTCCCGGCCGACAGCGACGTGCAGCGGCAGCGGTAGACGAGGAGCTGATGAATGAAAGCGATCGTCGGGGCGTCGCCAGCCACCGCCGTGTCCCCGGCCCTAGACAAGGGCCGCCGGGCCACCACCGGATTTTTCTTACGGCGGAGACGGGCGGCGACCCGTCAGCACGCACCAACCCCGGCCCCCCGTTTGGTTTTTGCAGTACGGGTGTACTACGATCGCTCGCCGTGGCATCTGCCTCCTGGACGTACACAAGATGGGGATCCGCAGCGCCAGCCACTTAACCAGCCACCGTGGCGTCCCATTGGAACAGCTCCCGTCACTAGCTGCCGGCCGGACTTGGTGGCCACCAGAAATCTTTGGACAAATCTAGAAGAGGAGGTCAGCATTTTTTTGTGGTGGTGCCTGACGTTTCTATGTAAGAATCCGTTGGAGGAGGGAAAAAGATCTGAAATGTGGTGCTAGTGCACAGCAGTATCTTGGCACGCAAGTTGGGTCTGGATGAGCGGTAGGCAAGGCGGCTCTGACTTGCCAATGCCAAGTGGGACGGATTACTTTAGCCGTTTCAGGCCAAGTTGGTCGGCTGGATTTTCCCGGGCCGCCCGTTCATCCTCGATTGGTAAGGCCAACTCCTACTCACGATCTTAAACGGACGTTTGTTTTATTCAAATTTTGTCTGATTGAAGTGGGTAAAGGGATGGAGTCCGGCCCACTCTACGTTTGCGTTGGCCGTGCGTCCAACGGGCGGACGCATTTCGTCCGACGGCCTAAAAATTTTCGCAAAGATATAGAAAACCTACATTGTCGCATCGCGGTCATAGTTCATGCCATCGGTCAATCTTTGAGTTGGTCTTGCTCCTCGGCTTCTTCACCACATCTCCATCCCCAGCCACGGCCGCCGGCCCTTCTTTCTTCTTTAGGGCGGCATATTCATCTTTGAACTTGGAGCATTCCTTGATGAGCGACCAACAATGGATGAAGCTGAATGACTTGTTCTTATGTCGGGCCTTGAAGGCTTTCAAGGTTTGGAATGCCTACATAATCAAAGAGCGGTCCACAAATGTGATAGCGAAGGACAGAAGATGCAACAACCATGAACGTGGCATAGTAGTGAAAGAGGAAGGGGTCATACCAAGTCGTCCATGCCTAGTCCACTCATGGGACGGGCTTCAACGCTCTCAAGCGCAACACAAAACTTGTTGCATTCTTGTTGAATGAATCCTCATCTCTTCTGAATAGAGTTGATGCCACGGATGCTCGCAAACATCCCCTGCTCATGAAAGTTTGTATGAACTCTCGTCCAAAAAATGGATCCTTTTTGCTCGGCACCGGTCTTGGGATCTTGGCCTACCTCCATCCAACTCTCGCAAATTAGCATGTCCTCGTTTTTAGTGTATGACATCGTGCGAATGATTTTCCCCCTCCTTTGTGCTTTGGCCCTTTTGAGTGAGCTCATCGATGAAGACCAATGGCTCCTCCCCAATGTCTCCGCCCTCTTCTTCCTCATCTTTGCAATAGATGTCATCATGCCATGAGTCACCAGGGTCGTCGCCCTCATATTTTTCTTCGACATCACCGTGGCCACGACCTCCTTGGCTTTGGGTTTCTTCAAGATTGAAGTTGTGCCATTGGGTCTCCTCGGGATCGAAGCCTTGGCATTGGCCCTCGGGGTGGAAAGCCTAGCCATAGCCCTCGTAGATGACATTCGCCATGAACGCGTGGTACTCGGGGTCATCAGCGGCCGGTGTCAGGTTGTGGGTGCCGAGAAAGTTGGACGTAGGAATCGACTATGGCTGCTTCCTTTGCATCCCGGCGGACGACTGGCCGGCGCCACTTGTGGTGGCCCACCTGTCCTCTGCGGGATTCTTCAGGCCGCCGAACATGGAGAAGGGAGGGGAGGGCGGGAGAGTTTTTGGAAAAGAGGGGGGAAATGAGGCGTTGTGTCTCTGACGGACGAGCTAGGGGAGGACAATGGCGCGCGTCACGCCCATCCGCGGGCTGTCCGTTTTGGCGCAAACATGGCGTAAATTTGGGACGGAAATGGGTTGGCGGCGGACAAAAAAATGACGTTGGTCCGTTTGCTATCGCGCGTTGGGCCGCGAATTATGTCCGCTTGGCCCCAAACAGAGGCGGGCCGACCTTTTTGGGGTCGTGCGTATAGGAGTTGGCCTAACATACATCCACATATCTCATAACCAGTACTTTATACCCAAATGATAATAATACAAAATTTGCTTAAAGTCACAAAACTTGGTCGGCTGGATTTTATCGTTTAAAAATATATTATAATAAGCATACAAAATATACATAAAGATTTTACCGTTTAAAAATATATAATAATAAGCATACAAAATTGGAATTTACGTAAAATAAATCTAAGAATGAATGAATTAGTGGCATTGCTATTAGCCTTAAAGTAAAATTAAAATGAAATAAAGATGAAAAAAATCATATTAATGATTTTTTCTAAAAAAGAATGAATTAGTGGCATTGGTATTTCCTTTAAGAAGATTGAAAATTGTTTTTTTTAATACACCTTTGCATCGATTGCAATTGTTTGGAATATGCAAAAAATAATCATCAAACATGAAATTTTCACACATATTATATAGCATTTGTATGTATATATTTGCCCTTACCCAACATCCCAAAAATACCCACAAAAGAAAAAGGAAAACATTATAATAAAGGAAAGAAAAAACCAAAAACAAAACTGCATAGAAACACAAAATAGAAAAAACAAATGAGAAAGAAGAAGGCTATGTCGCACTGGAATGGAGTTTTGCCCGTTAATGAATTCACTTACCCAAATATGGGGTCAGTCAAAGAAAGAAAAGCCAAAAACAACACACAGACTAACCCTCAAAAAGGTACAAGTTGCTCAAAAGAATGAAAAAATATACATGAATCTTAAAGCAGAAATGAACGGCCCAAATATTGACCTACCCAAAATTAATTTTCAGACGACTTCTAAAATGTTAAGTAAATTACCACGCTGAACATGAGATATGCACTAGGGAAATGATACAAGTGTCGTCGATGCAGCTTACTCGGTCTACGACGATGTCAAAGAACTCTTGTCGATGGAAGAAAGAACTCTTGCCAGCAAAAGCGCCCTTGATTCTTCATGGAAATCATGGGCTAGTATAATTACACTTGGCACATGGAGTTGACCTGTTGCACGACTGGGCAGGTACGCCTCCTCTATGTCCATAAGCCTAGCCGGTTGGTCCTTACGTCTCCCTTGCCGACTGCTATTCCTTGGCTGTCGGGTGGCTCAATATCCGACTGTAGGGACTTAGCGTGATCCTGAGCCAGCATTCTTATCCTTGATGGGTTCATGATGATGCCCCATGCCCCATGGTCTTCTCGGCCATATCTTGGATGGGTCATGGGCCTTTGGTGGGTCATCCGTATACTTGGGCTTAACTTGTATTTATAACCCCAACAACCCCATTTCCAAAAAGAAATAAGATTCACTTTGAGCCCTCGTAGCCACAAACTAATGGGAACAAGACGCCCTCAAAAAATTAGAGCAATAAGATGAAGGCTCTCAGATGTTGGATGAATGCAAATGGGCTTCAGAAAATTGCAATAGCGATCGGGTCGGCCAAAAGGTGGTCAAAGTCCTTATCATCATCTACTTGGCTCAAAACAACCTAAACCTATACCACATGAATTCGAAAATCACCTAAGGGAGTGGTTTTTACGGTATTGTATATTTGAGGGTGTAAACTAGACCAAATTTCACTTTAGGCAGTTATTGCTCTGATATGATACTGTTTGAGATTGAAAAGTACAATTTCCTCTTTTAAAAAAGAAGATCTTGCCTTACACTAACAATGATTGATTCGCTGCCATTTTCATTGTAAAGTATCAAGCCTTACCCAAAGAGTAAACATATATTAAGCTCAATAGCCAACTAAAAAAATAGATATTGCCTTTCGTACATAACTAATCATGTGTGTAGGTTACAAGATGACTAAATTTATGGTATGGACTCTAAAAAAATATGTTTTGGTTATACATTTATATCATTTTCATTTTGATGAGATTCATTTTCATTTTTCTTTTGAAATTTCAAAAATAATAAGACCAACTTTAATTTGTGAATTATTTTAGATACTAGTAATAGTTTTAGAAATTTAAGAGCATATTATTTTAGTGTATGTGGCATAAAAGTCATAGTTAACGTCTTCTAATCATGGCAAACTTATAATAAGTTAAATGAAAAAAATACAAGATGAGCAAGGTCTTGTTTTTTCTTGCGTATTGACTGTTGGCATAGATCGGTAAATCTGCTTGTGGTGTCTTAATATGGTCCTCTCTGTGGATGATCCAGCATGAGTCAAAATATATCTATCATATATTTATACCCAACATTGTTACTTTGTTAAAACATTGTTACTTTCTTACAATTAGGACTAAATTTGCTAACATGTGATATCAGCCACTACAATTTTCTATTACACTAGTAAAATTAACATTGTACTAATACACCTAATATTGAAAAAATCTATTTTAATATAATTTTAACATGGAATGTGAAAAATAAAATTTGTTTAAGTTTGAATCAAAAATTGTAAAGAATGTGACTTGGTTGTTCTATTTGCGAGACAATGCACTTCAAAATCTTTTGTTAAATGGAATTGTTTTATCTCAGAGAAAAATAAAAATGAACAAAACCACAGAACTTCATAAAAAATATTATGTCACTTTAGTGAATTGCAAATATATGTACATTCTTGTGCTTCTAGAATGTTTAGGTGTTAGTAAATAGAGGAGATAAATATCAGTATTTTAAACAGACAATTCTAGAATCCATAAGGCATTTTCCCTCAAGTTGTTAAGTCATTTGTTTATCAGTTGTATAATGATAAAATATGTCTTTTATGTTCTGTGATTCAACAAGCAGGCGTATCACATGAATAATTCACACTTGGTCATGTAAATACATCATTTAAATTGACTCACAACGATTTTGTCTAGTTTTTTGGGTTTACTTCATAGTCCGCACCTGTACTTGTTTAATAGTAACACTTGCAAGAAATAGCCAAGAAATTCCGCATCATGGTTTTCTTGGTTTGGTCTACATTTGAATCTTGAGACATAATAATAAAATTTATCAAGGGAAAGGATATAGGGTTGGTGAAAACCAACAAATTAAGAAAAAGTTATTGGTATATCGTTGATATAGAAACTTAACGGTTAAAATATGAAGAAATACCAATTTTAAAAGAGTTTTAGCTATATAAAGTTCCGAGAAAGCACAGTTCAACGCTAAAAAGTAAAAGGAGCTTGCACATCTCACCTTAACTCGCTGAAAAAGGTTGGAGTTCTACTATTTAGTATTTAGTAAAGGAGGGCACATTTGGTGCACTAGGCTTTGTGGCACACCAGTACACCTAGACCTAGGGCTCCCGGCGCCGGCAAACACTGTAGAGGTTCCTAAATATTCTAAAAAATTGTGGGAACATAGATGGTCCATGTATGAGTTAGCCCACATCCCAACAAAATTGACCCACCAACTCGAGAACAAAAATCTAGCATGAATAGTACATCATTTAAGTTCCACTATTAATTTGTTCCGTTAGCCACCATTGACACTATTTTCTTAGAATTCTAGATTGAATTTGGAATTTGGTTCATATGAAAAAAAATGTGGGGAGGGTTCTTATGAAATTGATGCATATACATTTATCTATATTACATAAAAGATAATATATTCAAAAGAAATAACAATGTAAAAACAGTGGCCGGTGCACCTAGTGCACTATAGATGTTCTGGTACGTTTATGACTCAGGTAGTAGACCACACATCGATATTTAGCCTTATATGGTTCATATTGTACAAGGTTCTTCTACTTTTTCTATGTTTGGATGGTTATCAAAATCAACCATATCACTTATTTTAGTCACTAGATAATTGACTGTGCATTACAATGGGGAATAATTTTTTTGTAAGTACTTACCTTGTTTTACCTACCATTTTATTAGAACATTAGAAGAGATGGCCAAAATTCCAGCTCTTTTTAAGATGGTTTCCAACATTTCGGCATTTTGTACACTCTGCCCAACTCAGTTTAATTTTTATAGCCAACATTGGACAAAAACACATGAACCACCAAACCGCAACAACCACTCTCTTTATCCTTCGTTTTTAGCTAACATTTCTTTTGAGATAGAATAGAGATTTCCATTAGACAGAGCCACAAGCAATATCACTGGGCACTACTAAATTTGTTTTTTAGGGGTACTAAATTTGGTGGGGTTTGGCTTAGGCTCGTGCCGTCCCTCCTCCGGGCTTGGGCCATAGTCGGTCGCCCCTCTGTCCCTGTCTCAACGCAAATCAAGCTATCAGTGCAATTTAACGGCCCGAGAGTCTGGATGACCGCTCAAAGAACTCCTGTCGATGGTATAGGAAATCATTTGATCTTTTTCCTCCTTTAATTTAACATAAGAGAATGATACACATACTGCTGCGTATATTCTAGAAAAATGGTTTATGTTAGGAAATAAAAAGAAAACTCTTGGCAACAAAGGCACGCTTGACTCTTTGTGGAATCATTGATCAGAATAACACTTGCCACAGGGCCGGAGTTGACCCGTAGGATCATGGGTTGGGTACGAGTCGTCCGGCCCTATAACACAGGACATAATGACCATGCCAGCATTAAAAGGTCTGTCGCATGTTGACGCCAATACCTTTCCCTGCGCGCTAGCACTCCCTTGTAATCTCGTCTCTGGGTGGTGGGGATACCCCCCACCCCCCCTCTCAACGATTGTTCAAAAATGCCAGCATTAACAGGTCGTTGCATCGCCTTCTATCCATCAGCGCAAAAAAAAGAAAGAGGTTAACATGCTGAACATTACTCGTATACGACAGCGTCAAAGAACCCTTTCAATGGACCATCGTCTAACCTAGGGAAATGCATATGCGATCGAGGCGTCGGTGCAGCCTACTCGTATACTCGTATACGACAGCGTCAGAGAACCCTTGTCAACGAAAATAAGAACTCGTGCCAACAAAGCCACCCTTGATTCTTCGTGGAAATCATGGATTAGCATAATAAAACTTGGCACACGGAGTTGACCTGTTGCACGAAGGCTCACGCGTCGTCCATGCGCAAGGACAACACGAGTGCTCCGCAAAACACAATGACCATGCCAGCATTAAAAGGTGGTTGGACGGCCGTCTGGTCCACGCGAGCCCGACGTGTGTTGGGTAGCCAAGCAAGGAGATCATGCATGATTCACGTGTAAAACTGCCGCGATTTTCTATCCATCAGAAGAAACAGCATTGCCCTCGACTAGATAGACACGGCTTAGCCCACGCGCCTGAATTAATTAATTAATTCAGAGCGTACGTTCGACTGTTGGAGTACAGCGTAATCCAAATTCCAAAACAACCTTGGTTAGAGTATCCAAACAGGGCCTAGAACGCCTGCGGGTATCGAAAGTCGTCTTGGACCGCCGGAGCGGAGAGCGGGTACCGGGCAGGCAACGCCGTCGTATCGTACTGCTTCCAAGCCTATCCACAAGCCAAGCCAGCAGTCCGGAACAGAGGACACATGGCCGTGCGTCGGCGTCGCGCACAACAATGTCTTCCCCGGACACGATTCCGACGCGGAACCCGTCCGATTCCGCGATGCGTTGCGTGCGCAGTGCGCACACGCCCTCCCCTCCGGGCCGACGGCGACGTGCAGCGGCAGCGGCAGCGGCAGACGAGGAGCTGATGAATGAAAGCGACCGTCGGGGCGTCGCCAGCCACCGCCGTGCCACCACCGGAGTTTTTCTCGTGGCGGAGACGGGCGGCGACCCGTCTGCACGCACGGCACCAACCCCGGGCCCGGCTTCCGTGGCACGATCTATCGCCGAGTCGCCGTGGCTGCTGCCTGCTGTACGCACACGTTCCTTTCCCCCGTGGCGTGCCCATCCGGAGCCCCAGCCACTTAACCAGCCGCCGTGGCGTCCCATTGGCTGCCGGCCGGACTCAAGGTGGCCACCAGAAATGTTTCGACAGGTCTAGAACAGAGGAGCTCAGCATTTTATTATTGTGGTGGTGCGGAGGGCGTGACCGATGCAGCGCGTTTTCTATGCAAGGATCCGTTGGGCGAGCCAAAAAAAAGATCTGAGATATGGTATACGAGTGCACACTAGTATCTTAATCGATGGTGGGACGCAAGTTGGGGCCGGATGAGCGGCTCTGACTTGCCAACTGGGGCTACTTTAGCCGTTTCAGGCCAAGTTGGTCGGCTGGATTTTTCCGTTCCGCGCCGCCCCTTCATCCTGAATCGGTAGTAACATACACCCACATACCTCACGACCACTACTTTAATAAATAATAATAAAATAATAGTACGCCGGACCCAGTCTGCAGTAGATATCATCAACTTGATCGGTCGGTCAAATGGCCAAACTTCCATTCATTCACGGGAAAATTGGATCATACCATTAAAAGAGAAAAATACCACTGAAAGTTTGGGAGTTAGAAAAATACCATCCAAAGGCTGCTCCGTTATTGCCATCTATCACAACCGTGAACTGGACGTTACCTTGCTCAAAAACAACCTTTGAAGACACTCCCCCACCTTCAGCCTCCAATCAGAGACACTCCCAGGCTCCATTACAGCAGCCCTTCAGACCCCTATCAGAGAGCACTCCCAGGCTCCGATCCGACTCTTATGCTGGGAACCCTGCAAGCGGTATCGTGCAGGGCCAACCAACGTGTGACACATGTATTGAGAGGCCGCACTTCTTAAAAACTGTGTTTGTTTTACTCATGAGAATTTCTTTATCTC
>CBMN011743798.1:0-10563 GCA_000582825.1 Hordeum pubiflorum | reverse complement strand
TTATCTCAAATCCAAGGGCCAAAACGTTTGTTGGGTATTCTGACTCTTTGGTGAGAGTGATTTACAATCTACTCGCTCTTTATTAGAGTAGATAGATGCGCCCTGCTCGCATAAGATTTTTTTTCCCATCGGTCAAGGGTGTGGATCTCCATTCTCACGCGTCACACTGTCACGATGAAATCCCCATGCCTTTTGTAGAGATAATTTGTGGCACGCAGGTGCGGGGCGACTATGACATCTCTTGTGCTTTTTCTGTTGATTTACATGTTTGAATCTATTATATCGTTTGAACTGGAAGCCCAATATATATTCCATTTGCATATTTGTGTTCCTTGTGACGAGGGTTTTGAAATAATGCCATTTTTGAATAGGTTTTGACAAATTTTAAAAAATTCATCAAGTTCCAGCTACTAAAACTTGATAGGAAAGAATGATAAATTCACCAAGTTTGGAAAAGTAAAACTTGAAATCATGTAGGGAATCAAACGAATTCGCGGAAACACATGGCTATAGTCCAGATTTTTGTTTTTTGAGGGAAATGGTTGTAGTCCAGATGTGTTCCCTAGCTGGATCACGTACAGACTGTAAGCGTAGAGTCAAATGGCTGAATTGATTCAGCCCATCATGTTTAATTTTTTTAAGGGCCTGTTTAGGACTACTTCGCTCCTTAAAATTCAGCTCTGCTCTAGAAAACGCAAGTCAAACGGGATAGCTTCACGACATGCCGCTCCTAAAAAAATTAGAATGTGGGGTACAACTCCATGTTTTTGTGAAGCTCTTTAGGAGGTGCTCCAGAAAAATGTAGAAGCAGGAGTTGGGAGGAAATTACCCACCACTGCCACCAGTAAGTGGATACCCCTTCGTTTCTTCCCACTAATCCAATCAGATATATTATTTTCACCAAATTTCTCATTCTTGAAGCTGAAGCTAGATGAAAGCCAAACACTCTTTTTAAAAGAGTTACAATTTTTGTATAAAACTGTTCCAAAGTGGATTTGATGGAGCGGAACTGAATTTTACAAAGTAAAGCAGTAACAGTGCAAAAAGAAGGGTTTGTTTTTTCCATGGGATGGGCCTATTGACATACAGTACCTTGACTGGTGGCCCCTAGCCAACCTGGGGCCCTATGCGGCTGCACCAGATGCACATGCTCAGTGCCGGTCCTGCAGCTTACGCAATGATGGGAGGGGAATGCACGTAGCCACGTAACTAGGGTTTTGTTTTGCAAAGCTTCGTTCCCGACGATGGAGTTGAGATCGGGGCGCCGCCTCCGTTCCTCCCAACATCAGCAAGGTAGCCCATGCGGCGGTGGACGGGACCGCATCAGCGGCCTCCCCGACGACCTCCTCCTCATTATCCTCGCCCGCCTCCGATGCATCGCCACCGCCGCGCGCACCAGCGTCCTCTCCCGCCGCTGGAGCGGCGGCCTCTGGACCCGCCTCCGCGAGATCGTCGTCCGCGACGTTCCGTTTCCCTCGCTCGAAGCGGCGCTCGGCCGCGTCGGCTCTCCCACGGTTAACCTCCTGGAAATCCGCGTCCCCTACCACCCGAGTCCCAGCCCCGTCCCCGATCCCGCCGGCGTCAACTCGCTGCTGTGCGCAACCGCGCCGCTCGCGCCGGAGAAGTTCCTCCTCGCCCTCCCCGGACACTTATTAAGCAGCCGGCGTTCCATCAACGTCGACCTGTCTTCCTTCCACCGCGCCACCTCCATCGAGTTGGACTCATGTCTCCTCTTCCTCCACATGCCGGCCGGCATCGACTTCCCCGCGCTCGAGATGCTGTCTCTGTCGGGCAGGGTCCCGGATCTCGACCGCTTGATCTCCTGCTGCCCGCGCTTGCGCACGCTTCGGATCAGCAGCCTTGTGCACGACAAGGGCTACCTGAAGGTCAACTCGGCATTGCTCCAGGAGCTCGTCGTCGACCGTTCGAGCAATCGGACAGGCCGTGTCAGCATCATCGCGCCGGTTCTTAAGCAATTGACCTTATCATTTGTGGCCTCGGATGTTAGCATCTCTGTCTTGGCACCAATGGTGGAGAAGGTCTATTGGCACTGCTGGTACTGCACCTATGACAGGGAGTCACCTGCCTTTGGTCTTTGGCAACTCCAGGACGTGAGACTGCAGATGGCAGAGAGACAAGGACATCTCCCTTCGCTGGAGATTCGTGCCAGCGCCGTGCGTCCCTTCTCCTTCTCAATTTACTGCAAACCTTATATACCAAACTAATTAAATACGTGAATGATATATGTGCTGTCAAATTGTTTTTCCAGAGCTCGCATGTTCTACGCGGCGAAGAGAACACCTTTGCACAGGAGATAGAGAAGCATATGATTACCAAGTTTTCTGTTTTGGAGCTATATCTCAAAACAAATGGACATGTTTTCGGAGGACTCGCGTTTCATCTCCTTGGGATGATTCGAATTTGTGGTTATACTCAGAGGCTTATGGTCACCCTGCATAGATCAATCGTAATATTCTCCGCTATGATTATATATACCTCAATAATACAGTGTGTATTGGTTCACATATTATTTTTGGTTTCAGGTGAACGAAGAATGCCCATTTGATTGTCCTTGTGAGCCTTCAAACTGGAGATCTCAAACAATCGCCTTGTTTGCTCTCGAGGAAGTGGAGATCAACGGATTAGAAGGACACGATCATGAGATTGATTTCATAAAAATGGTATTCAAATGTGCGCCGATGCTTAAAAAAATGATTGTGAAGCTGTCACACGATGCGCCGACAAGTAATGATGGATGCGCAAACATATACAAAATCTTCAAGGCATATTCTTTTGTGGAATGCAATGTTCATCACAACTCTGGTGAGTATATGTTTGCAGGCATCATTGGCATGCCCCCACATGAAAATAAATGTAATTATTAGTTCTTTTCAAAGATCTTGTTGAAAATCTGGTGTTGACATGCCAATTATAGAATTTAGTTGTGCATGTATCCCACTTGTTAGCGAATTAAACGTGCTATATTCCTGATTTTGTGTGCTCACACCCTCGTATTTTTATGGAGATTCTATATTTTTACGCGGGCTTCCTTACCTAAAATTACTCTTTTGCATTTTGCAATCTTCTCTGCTGAGATCATCATGCCCTTTTTTTTCTTGCATTTGTACTCGAGCTAGGTTAGCTGAAGTTGTCTCATCTGAATTTATTTTCCTTGAGGTTTGGCACACATTTTTATTTCTCTGCTTTGCTATTTCTTTCTGTTGTCAGCATGTATTATTGCGTTTTATTTGCCAATGACAACAATCTGTTTTGTATCTTTATTCAGTAACAAAAAGACAGTTTCGAAACAACCTGAAGTTAGTTGTCTCATCTGAATTTCACGAGCCTCATGTTTATTACTGGTCTCGGCCTATTATGTTTTATTTGCTAGCGACGACATTGTTAACACATAGGATAACTCTACATTTGCTCGTTGCGATAGTGACCATAGCTTGTTTCAATTTGTTTCCTCTCCAAGGTTAATGCAGGACAATCAAAATTGCCCATCGACATGATTCTCATCCTTTTAAGTCCGTGGATTCATTATGGGCATCGACAAGATCATCCTTTGAAACTTATGTAGCTATATATAAGGAGATCTTAGTTAAATCTTTGAATGGTTTCTCTTCCATTATTTATGTTAAATTTTCTCTACCTATTTCAGTCAATTCCTTTTTCTGATATCTCATTGTGACGACAGACTACATGTTTTCACTGGGAATAAATTGATAAGCAGTGAAAGATCACATTTGCATATAACCCTGTTCTTAAACTAAGAAGTGTTTTGCTTCCTCTCTTTTCTAACTACTGCACCCTATATGATGAATAGAATTAGATGCAGATTTTGTTTTAGCATAATCTTGTGTCACTTCGTAAAGCCAATGGTAAGATTGCCCTCGCAAGTTTCCGCCAAGTTATCTCTCAACAAACTCACACATTCAGATATATTATTTATTTATTGGTATTTTGTTTGGATATACACTAGTGGAGAAATGGATAGCCACAACTTTAGTTGATGGCGCCCCATTTTCAATCAATGTCAGTACTATATTTTTAAAATAGTGGTGGCGTTGGTATATTTGATACGACAGCTTTGTAAGAATATTGCTGGCGTGGGATTTTTATTATGCGCCATAAATATGTAGGCCCAAGTGTACTGTCTAGTTGCTAGCTAGTACTGGCATTGGATTTGTTAAGACGTCGTAGGTAATTTGTCTAGTGATGTCGTACATATAATTGAACGCCAGCACTAAGTTCTTATTATGAGTTTGAATTTCTTAGTATTTTGTAAATTTATTACTATTTTTGAAACACTGAGTTATCAAATCAAATATATATTTTTCAATTTATTAGCATTTGAGACTATTATATTGGAAATATTTAGTTATTAAGGAAAAAAATATTTGAATTTATTTGTATTGTTGAAATATTTTATCAAAGACAATAATAATAAGGGAAATTCACATTTTCACGCGGCTTTCCTTTACTAAATTGCTCTTTTGCATGTGCAATCTTCTCTACTGATATCCTGCCCTTTTATTTTGCATATATGTTCTAGTTTCTAGGTAAGTTCAAGTTGTCTCATCCATATTTATTTGCCTTGGGGTTTAATACAAATTACTTGTTCCAGTTAAATTCAGCATCAAGTACTTGCTATTTCTTTCTGCTATTAGCATGTATTCTTTATTATTTACTAGTGACAAAAATATGTTTTGCATCAGACAGTTTCTAGACTAAATGATCTTAGTTGTCTCGTCTGAATTTCATTGGCCGTTGGGTTCCTTTCTGCTCTCATAATATTTTGTTTTATTTTCTAGTTGCAATATTCTTATCACATATAAAAATTTCACATTTTCTTATTGCGAGAGTGACCAGAGATTATTTTTTAATTATTTTCCTTTGCAAGGTTAATGCACGACTGCCAAAAGTGCACATCGACATGCTGCTCATCCTTAGGATTCATGGTGCTACATGATCATTCTTTCACATGTTGACCAACTCCATTACCTTGTCTTGGGGCTTAACTTGGTTGGTTTAACTGATCATCTATATTCTTGTGCAGTGTATTGTTGCTATATATAAGGCACCCATAGTTAAATCTTTGAATGGTTTCTCTGGTGTTCAATTATTTAAGTTAATGCAATCTACATATTCCAGTCAATTATGATAAGCTAGTTATTATGTTAAGTCTATGGTTTCAATTTCTATTTGTGATGTTTCATTGTGCGATGGACTGCATGTTTTCACTGGAAGTAAATTGAGCAGTAGTGAAAGATCACATGTTATCGCTGGTCTTAACTAAGAATTATATTCTGTTTACTACCGCACCCTATAAGATGAATAGAAGATGCATATCTGTATCACTTTGTTATAATAGAATTTTGTATGACTTGGTAAAGCTAGTAACGCCAAGTTTGTCTTAAACAAACTCACACATTCCAATGTATCATTTATTTGCTGATATTTGGTTTGGGCGTATGTTTATATGATCAAGCATTTCGATGTACCAAAACAGTAGCGGTATTTTTTTTTCAACATGCACATGTTATTCTCGCATATATTGTCATGCATCTCAAATAATTATAGGAGAATTAATTTGTTTTCCTTGGGTATAGATTGCTTCTTTATCAGGCAAAGGGGGGATTGATTCCAGGAATTAACCATAAAGATTTGAAGATGAAAAACTTCATCTATCTAGCTATATAAAATCCAAGAAAAAATAGGAATGTCTGGCTTATAATTTAGTGCATCCTCGAGTAAGTGATGAACAACATCCATTGGATCTTCTTTTGACCTATACTAAACCCCCACGTTCCAAATATCACCTGAAAATAAATAAAGCAATCTTCTCGGTGTGTCACCTCTCTATTGTACACTGCCACCTTAGTTCCTCGCTGATCCGCTCTCCTGCTTTTCCATGCAGTCTCCTTGCGCACGGGGAGGGCTCCGCCACATTGTGTGTTCACCAGATCTTGAAATATCAATCTAGGGTTAAAAAAGCGTCAGCCGGCTGACACGAGGAGAAAATTGGTTGTCTCTCGGGTCTCCCCGTTGTTGTGATTGAGGCGGGTTCCAGAGACACGAAAACGGGCCAAAGGACATGGCTACCTAACGGCAAGTGGCCGAGATGGAGCGCAAGGGACTGACCAAATTCGTGAAGTTTCAATGGCATCCATTGAATATTTAGAATTGTTAATTGCACGAATCAAAATGAGTTGGACCTCCTTATAAGGAATTTTCTTCCACATGCAAACATGCCCGTGCGTTACAACGGGAGAAAAAAAACCACCCCTCAAACACACTCGACGACATTNNCAAATCTCTTGAAATTTTTCATTATGCTATACAACAAGCAACATGATAAGTGGTGATGTGCGAAAACATAATGGTAGGATGCATTTTGAAGTATAATCAAGGTGTTTTCAATTCATTATACAACAAAAATGTCTACCTAGTGGTCGCCTTGCCGGTATATGTTTACGCCTTTTTTGTCGTTTTTCCTCAGTGATGCCGAACAAATATCTCACTATAATGAAATAACAAGTTCTAAAGTTAGCACAAGTTGAGACACTTATTTTGGGTATGAAGAAAGTATATTTTAATATTCAATGATAACATGTGCATAAGGGCATTATTTTTGTTTTATTGATATATGTGTTTGCAACTTTAATCCAAGTCGAGACTTAATTTGGTTGCAAACATATTAGACAGCTCCACCAAAAATAATAAATCTGTAAGGACATGCGTACCAAACGTTTAAGTTTGCATATCAACATCAATATTCTTAAAAAATAAATTATAGGCACAATTTTTAAAACAATATGTAAATTAACGTTAAGCCACTGGTTTATATAAAGGTTGTATCAATAGTTTCGCGTACATCATCGTATATAGGATGATTATTGTGCACTGTGCGAAATAGAGATTATGATTATGTACGTATTGTAACCTTTAACATATAGTATCCAATAGATATCAACATCTCATATAGTGCCAATAATAGCTTTTGTGAGAGCATCAAATAATCATATTTACTCCATTTAAATGAGTAGGAAACATATACAATAGACACTTCCAAAATACCCCACATAAAAAAGGTATTAAACTATTAATTAAGGTTGCAACCAAAACATAATTTTAAAAATAATTAATATGCAAGATAATTCCATACTTGGAATTTACATATTTTTCTATGTGGCATTTCCATATATAATATGTTAGATTTGAATTTGGGGTTTAAAAGATATGAATATTTTCGAAAAGCATTTTGAATATGCAGGTAAAAACGAAAATAAAAAGGTAAAACAGATTAGTTGGGCCAAAAAATGCAACCCATCACACATTTGGGTGCTGCAGTTATATCCTACACCCATCCAAAATTCAGAGAGAAAAGGGGGCCAAACGCCCATCCAAAATTCAGAGAGAAAAAGTAGAGGGAATCAAACCATTAGGACGTCTATGTAGTTGTGAAAAATTGGAGTATCACCGCCTCTTAACCAATCACAACAACCAAAGTGGAAAACGAATTGTTTTCCCACTTACCGGTGGCATGGTGGGTAATTATTCGCAACTTCGGGGACAATCTTATGACGGACGGCCAGAAGCAATAATTGCTTTATTATTAGGTAGAAATATGCATAATGCGTGTTTATCTAATCATAAACAGTATGTGATTAATTATGTCAATGTCATGTTCATGATTTATTTGTGAATTAAATTAATCGAATATTGCTAATATACCAACTTGCGACTTTTCCGATTTCTCTTCTCCCTTTCATTCTTGATTAGAACGTATCCACAAGACCGTGCCGTCTCGCGAGCAGATCATGTGTTGTACAAGACTCGCTCCATGTTTCTGGAAACTTGCGAGCTAAACCCTACGGATGCACACTGTGCTATAATCGCATGTGGTCGACAGAAGACGTAAGCTCGCTGAAGTACACTACTTAGCCTAAACGACGAGCGCTCATGAGGTTTTTTTTTTTTCTAACAGGAGTAGTATCGTATTTGCTGGCGTGCGATGTTATAATTATATAGCGACTAACCGTTGCTCCAGTGTCCCAACCTGACCGAACCATCCATGACAATGTTTTTTTTTCTTGGGAAGGTCCATCATGTAGTACGTAAATGGCTGCAGCTTACGTAATTCGCTAGTACCTGGGACTGGGAGGAGTACGTATTTAGGGTTTTGAGACGTACCTGGGACTGGGAGGGGAACGAACGTACCTACTCACGTACGTACGTATTTAGGGTTTTGAGACGTTTCGCTTTGCAGAGCTTGGATGGAGTCGAGATCGGGGCGTCGTCGCCTCCGTTCCTCCTCCCCGACAGAGGACGGCATCAGCGCCCTCCCCGACGACCTGCTCCTCCTCGTCCTCGCCCGCCTCCGCTGTACCCGCGAAGCCGCGCGCACCGGCGTGCTCTCCCGCAGGTGGCGCGGCCTCTGGACCCGCCTCCACGAGATCGTCTTCCACGACCTTCCGTTCCCCTCGATCGAACCGGCGCTCGGCCGCGTCGACTCTCCCGCGGTTGCGCTCCTCGAAATCCGCGTTCCCGGCGACACCAAAACCCACGTCGAGGGCCTCGGTTTCACTTTCAACTCGCTGCTGCGCGCCGCCGCGCGGCTCGCGCCGGAGGAGTTTGCCTTCCGCGCATTGGGCTTGACCGATGATCGCTCCCTCGTCGTCGACCTGCCGGCGTCGACTTCCACCGCGCTCCAGACGCTGTCCCTGCCGGGCAGGGTCCGGGTCCGCTATCTCGGCCCCTTGCTCTCCTGCTGCCCGCGCTTGCGCACGCTCCGGCTGCACAACATTGTCAGCGTGGGCGACCTGACGGTCAGCTCGCCGTCGCTGCAGGAGCTCTTCCTCGTCGGCATGTACCAAAGGAAGCACCGTATCGACATCGTCGCCCCCATGCTCAAGCAATTGACCATGTCCTTTTTCAACTCGGGTGCCGCCAGCATCTCCGTCTTGGCACCAATGGCGGAGAAGATCATGTGGGACTGCCGGTACAGCAAGGTGCCTGTTGTGTTTGTGTTTGGTTTTTGGCGGCTTGATCAGGTGACACTACGGACGGGGGAGAGGCAAGCACGTCTCCCTTCACTGCAGATCTGTGCCCACGCCGTACGTGCGTCTCTTCTCTCCCCTCTCAATTTACTGCAAAGCTTCGACCAAACTTAATATGTGAATGATATATATGTATACATCCCGTCAAATTGTTTTTCCAGACCTCGAGTGTTTTAGGCACCGAAGAGCACACCTTTGCAGAGGAGATAGAGAAGCACATGATTGCTAGGTTTTCTGTTCTGGAACTACATCTCACAACGAATGGACATGCTTTTGGAGCACTCGTGTTTCATCTCCTTAGGATGGTTCGAATTTGTCGTTCTATACGGAGGCTTAAGGTCATCCTAGAGAGATCAACGGTAATTAATTCCCTGCTTTAGTTATATATATAGTACTACCTTAACAATGCAACGTGTAGCAGTTCACCAATGTGTGATAATATTTGGTTTTAGGTGAAACAAGAATGCCCATTTGATTGTTTTTGTGAGCCTTGGAACTGGAGATCTCAAACTATCTCCTTGTCTGCTCTCGAGGAAGTGGAGATCAAAGGGTATCAAGGATACGGTCAGGAGGTTGATTTCTTGAAACTGTTAGTCCAATGTGCGCCGATGCTTAAAAAGACGAGAATGAAGTTGTCAGAGGAGACCTCACCAAGTAACGATGGATGCGCAAAGATATAGATCACATCTTCAAGGCATATTCTACTGTGCAGTGCAATGTTTACCATAACTTTGATGAGTACATGTTTGGCATGCATTATTAGCATGAGCACTGCGCTGCATGTATCCCATTCATATCTAACTAGATGTGCTATGTTTCTGGATTTTTGTGCTCAGCGCCCTCATATTTCCATGGAATTATAAACCAAATGGGGGAGTGGATAATAAGGGCAATTCAGTGTTTTTACTTGGTCTTCCTTACCTAATTTGCTCTTTTGCATTTTGCAATCTTCTCTGTTGAGATCGTGCCCTTTTGTTTTGTACTGGTTTCTGTCCATTCAGTTATTTAGTTATTTAAGTTAATGCACTCTACCTATTCTAAGCTAGTTATTAGAGACTACTCCATAGTTATTATGTTGAGCCTACAATTTCAATTTTTGTCTGTGTTGTTCCATTGTGCCGACGGACTGCATGCTTTCAGCGGAAGTAAACTGAGCAGCAGTGAAAGATCACATGCCATCTCTGGTCTTAAACTGAGAATTATCCTTTGTTCAATCTATTTTCTAACTAGTGCACCCTATATGATGAATAGAAGATATATATTGTGTCACTTTATTGTAGCAGAATCTTGTATCACTTTGTGAAGCCAGCGGCCGGTGAGATTCCCCTCGCAAGTTTTTGCCATGATTGTCTTGAACAGACTCACACATTCAAATGTATCATTTAATTTCTGATATTTGGTTTGGGTATATGTGTATGTGTATATGATCAAACATTTCATTGTACCAAAACACTAGTGGCGCTTTTTTTCAATATGAACCTGTTAATCTCGGATATAT
>CBMN011743797.1:0-20265 GCA_000582825.1 Hordeum pubiflorum | reverse complement strand
GATCGCATCTTGGGCGTTACAGCCCTAGTCTATACAAGCACCCCATAGGTATGTAACTATTCCCTATCATTTGAATAATATCAAGGGGAGAGGGCTAGTGGGCTAGAGCTCTAGGCAAGAGCCATAGTTTGGATTTGAGGAACAAAATGATGATGCGAGGAGTGCCTCGTCGTTGAGTTACTCATCTATGGAGGTTTGCCATGACCCAAATCAATGCTTGAACCTCCCTCGACATGTCTCCTAACATAGCCTAGGTCGCGCTTTAACAAGTCGACTGAACCTATTAAAAAACAAGTTGAGGCGTCAACCCTATTTTAGCACGACAATCTTCGATATAAGGTCATCATACCCATCCCATGTTTGTGATTGTCTTGATTATGTTATGCGAGATACCCTACCTCTTTGTTGTTTATACGAAACAACACTCGTATTGCGAAGGAATCAAGAGTCTGTACAAGGTCCACATATCACCTTCTACATGCAAGACCTACCCTTGAGTGAGGTTTGACCTTTGCGGTCAATAAGACATGGTGGGGATAAGTTGGCTTGTACTTGGTGGAACCTTTGTGGCGACACAAGATACCGGGAGAGGAAACCCTACTCATCAGTCACAAACCACGCCCAGCACACGATCCGTCTTTTAGATGCCGTTGATGAAAACCACTATCTGCATCCGTTTCTGGACTAGTTCCCAAGCTCCATGCCAACACAGAGGACACAAGTCCAGCATAACAATGTTGCCATCGCCACGACATCTCCGCTTGAATAGACTATTTTTTAAATCCATCACCAACTATAGAGTTAACCGCCTCGTCGGAAAGAATTTGAAACTTAATAATTAAGCACCGTTGTTACTGTCAGCAAAGCCAAGACGTCAAACAAGCCAAAATCTAAACTACTTGTAGCCACTGAAACAAAACTACAAGATCCGCACTCGCGGGATCCGACGGCTCCTTCATCGTCGATGATCGATAGGTTGTCAACGAAGTGGAGCCGTCGGAACATGACCCTGTCATGAGACGAAAACGCTTCGCTCCAGAGCGACCGTATTTTTTTTGCATTGAAACTCTGGATTTTATTACTTTAATAGCATGCGGTTACAATTTGCTCGAAGGCAATCAACAAGGAACTCTGGACAAACAGAGGTCCAACTATCTGTCTCATCTAGTGTGCAAGCAAGCTTTGCATGGCAGGGATATTACAGGCTCTCCCAACATGAGTAACCGAAAAAGAAACAAAACTAGTTACTAACTCCTCCAGGTTCTTCAAGATAGGCGCTGCAACTGATCGTGTGTTACTGCGCGTATTCTAGAGGTCGACAAGTTCCATGCAGTCTACCTCGATCACAACGTGTGAGAAGCCCCGAAGCTGGGCAAAGATCACACCCTCTCTGAGAGCAAGCAATTCAGCCGTGAAAGCATCCGACACCCCCTGAAGGGGCTTGCTCCAAGCGCCCAGAAAAGCTAGATGAGAACGGGCTACACCGCCCGCCCCACCCCTTGGCACCTCCGTGGCTATAGCACCATCAGTGTTGATTGTCACCCACCCCAGGTCTGGCGGCCGCCAGCACTGTCCTGGCGAGCCAGTCCTTGATTTTCCCGGGATTTCCAACAATGATAGAGTCTCGTGGACCCATTTAATTGCTTGCACTGGATTGTACCCCTCCTCATCATGTGTCCATCTATTTCTAGAGGACCAAATCGAGTGCATAATGGTAATAATCTTGCACCTCTGATCACCAGAAAACATAGACTTCAGCAAGATATCTCTGGCCCATGTATCCGGGCTCAGTATTGGTAGCTGTAGATTAAAGCGCTCCTCTGCTGCTAGCCAGAAGCTCCTTGCGTGAGTGCATTGAACCAAAGCATGCAACAGATCCTCTATCAAAGCCCCACAGATATCGCATGTGCTAGTGGTCTTGATATGCCTATAGTTAAGTGTAGCTGAATCTGGTAGAATACCTCGTAGTACTCGCCACCAGAAAACACGTACCTTTGGGATGACATGGAGCTTCCAAAGTGCTACCCACAACTGTGTTAAGGTATCCGTTACCGCCCCTTCCTCTAGAGAGCCAAGCTCGTTGCGAGTCACAAGAGAATGATACGCTGATTTTACAGTGTAGTTGCCAGACTTTTCCAAAGACCATGCCAAAGTGTCTTCACCGCCGGCTGGATTGAGAGGAATATTTAAAATTGCATCCGCATCCGTCCGTAGAAAATTTTGTCGAACAAGGTCCACATTCCAGCTTCTAGAATAGTCATCAATGAGGTCAGAAACCTTCTGAATATGGGCAGAACCAATTCGGCCCGTTGGTTTCATGGAGTTGGTGCCTGGGATCCATGGGTCTATCCAAGCCGAGATTGATGTTCCATCTCCCACTCGGTGGATCAACCCCATTTGTAGCGCTTCCCTCCCTGCCACTATCGCCCGCCAAGTGGCAGAAGACCGAGCAGGTGTAGTTGCATGCAAAAAGTCCTTGTGTGGGTAATATTTTCCCTTGAGGACTTGAGCACATAATGAGGTTGGATGGGTGAGAAGCCGCCATCCATGTTTACCCAACATGGCAAGGTTGAACCAGCGGAAATCTCTGAATCCCATTCCCCCCTTGATCTTGGGTACGGTGAGCTTCTCCCATGATAGCCAATGTAAAGATCGTTTGTCAAGAAAGCTCCCCCACCAGTACTTTGCCATACTTGAGGTAAGACCCTTGCATACCTTCTTTGTCAGAAGAAAGCAGCTCATACTGAAGGTTGGGATGGCCTGAATGTTAGACTTCAACAAAACTTCTCTTGCTGCACATGCAAGGTTCCGTTCTGACCATCCGCCCATCTTACTCCTGCTTCGTTCACCAATGTGGTTGAACGTGCCACTAGTAATCCTGCCAACCGCTGTCGGTAGTCCCAGGTAGCATTCAGAGAACGCTTCCATAGCAATGCCTAATGTGTTCTTCAAAACCCGTCGTAGCGGTTGCAGTGTGTTTCCACTGAAGAAAATGGAACTCTTCTCCCGGTTTACTGCTTGGCCAGAACATTCCGCATATACCCGGAGTATATCATTCAACCTCTCTGCACTTTGCACATTTGCGTTGAGAAAAATCAAGCAGTCATTAGCAAAGAGTAAATGGTTTACCCAGGGGGCATGGACACTTACCCTTATGCCTCTGTCAATGCGAGCTCTCCCATAGTTGTTCAGTAAGGAGGTTAGGCCTTGAGCACACAACAGAAAAAGGTATGGTGACATGGGACACCCTTGCCTGAGTCCCCTTGATGGATTGAAGAAAGGTAAGAGCTCACCATTGACCTTAATAGTAAATCTTACCGAGGTCACACATTTCATAACAAGTCGGATAAAATGGTCCCTGAATCCCAGCTTGTACAAGATGGCTTCCAGATAGTGCCACTCTACTCTATCGTAGGCTTTGAGCATGTCCAGCTTAACTGCATAGCAACAGTTTTTCCCTTTCTTCCGCCTCCTGATAGCATGCACACTTTCGTAGGCAACAAGCACGTTATTTGTGATTAAACGTCCCGGCACAAATGCACTTTGTTCCTCCCCTATAATTTCATCTAGGATACAACGTACCCTATTTGCAACAGCTTTGACCGCAATCTTGTATAAAACAGGACATAGAGCAATCGGTTTGTACTATGAAATTTTCTGCGGGTTCCGTACCTTGGGGATCAGCGTAATTGCCGTGTCGTTTAGACCCAAGGGTAGCTCTCCCCCGTTCAAAAACTGCATCACTGCATGAGTAACGTCAGGACCTAGAACGTCCCAGTGTCGCTGGTAGAAACCAACGGTAAACCCATCAATCCCCGGGGCCTTCGACGGTGCCATATCAAACAGTGCTTTCTTTACCTCAGCGGCCTCATAATCCTTTCCTAGAGTTGCGTTCATCGACTTCGTAACTCGTGGGATGACACAGTCCAGCAGCTCATTCATAGGTCTATATCCCTGGGATGCGTAGAGATTTTCATAAAAGTTGTTGATCTCCTCCTTGACCTCCGCTGGTTCCACACAAATTTGCCCATTGGATTTTTCCAAAGAGGAAATCCGGTTCATCCTTTTACGTTGAGCACAATGGGCTTGGAAATAACCTGTGTTTCGGTCGCCTTCGCGAAGCCATAAAACTCGCGATCTTTGCTTGAGCCACACTTCTTCTTGCCGCAAAGCTTCCCGAAGTTGCTCAGCCACCACCTTCTCCTCGTCCGTTGGACCACGGCCGAGAGATTGAGAATGCAAATGATCTAAACGTTGTTGGAGCTTCTGTACCTTCTTGGACAAATTACCAAATTCCTTCTGTCCCCATGCTCCCAGTTGCTGCTAAACTGCACCAAGCGCGTCAACAATGCCTTGCAGACCTCGTTGTCCAGACCCCGTCTGCCACAACCCACGGACGTACTCGTCATATTGCGCATGGGACTGCCAGCCATTTTCATATCGGAACGGCCGCGCCGTCCGAGACCAACTGGTTGACGCCGTAGTCTTGAGCTGAGCTAGAACATAGCAATGATCAGACTCGACGCTACTAATGTGTTTCACCGTTGCAAATTCAAAATTTTGCAGGAACTGCTGGTTCACCAAGGCTTTGTCTAGCCTACATTTTGACGTTTGCTGCGCCATCTTGCCTATTATCCCACGTAAAGGGAACACCTCTCCACCCCAAGTCCTGGAACGAGCAATCTGCCACCGCTTCCCGGAACGACCTCGTTTGATGTTCCGGTCTCACGTTGACGCCAAAATGTTCATCGGCATGGAGTATTTCGTTAAAATCACCCATACACATCCAAGCCTCATGCTGCATAGCAAACAAGGTCCTCATGAAGCGCCAAGTGTGGTGCCTGTTTTCCACGCGTGGCTCTCCATACAAACCAGTAAACCTCCACTTATTATTAGCTCTGTTGACTATTACATCAATGTGTGATTTGCTAAAATTTTGCACAGTAACATCAACATCCTTAGACCAAAAAAGTCCTATCCCTCCACTAAGCCCGTCACTATCGACGACAAAACAATTTGAAAAACCTAAAGTAAACTTTAAAGCTTCAACCTTCTTGCCTTTTATCTTTGTTTCCATGACAAAAAGCAACACGGGGCCTTCTTGCTTCACAACTTTGCGAAGCTCTCGAACTGACCAAGGGTTCCCAAGCCCTCGGCAGTTCCAGCTTAGCACATTCATTGGCCCGGGCAGCGCTGACTAGCAGTCGCTGCCGAAGTTTCAGAGGAGGTTGGTGTGGGCCTCTTCTTCTTTGGTTCACGCTGGGTGCCATCCTCCTCACCAGATTCCTCCTTCTCTGTATCCATAGCCATATCAGCTGCAGTACTGTTATTGTTTTCCTCTCCCGTTGTAATGGCTAGAGGAGCACTTCGTATCACCTGACGGTATACTTGATTCTGTTGAGGTCCTCCCTTGCGTTTAGAGTTCATATTATTCTTCAGAGGAGAGGTTGCCTCCGAGCCCTTGTTCTTCTGAACACTCGATGCCCGGGATTCCTTGGTACTATTAGCAGGTTCTGGCTTCTCCCGCATCGTGGCGTCCCCCGAAGAAGCTCTCTTTCGATCCTCCGACGCCCGGAGACTAGACTTGAACGGGAGGTCCCCGTTCTCACCCCTCTTCCCCAGCGATGGGCAAACGAGTCTGCATGCCCCAAACGACCGCAGGAAAAGCAGAAGTGGGGTACGAATTCATACTCTATGTCATACCAGTCCTGCCTCTTCCTTTTTGCCGATTCAATCAGAATCCACCGACGTAGAGGCTTCGTAACATCAATGGTGACTCTGGCTCTCAGGAAGCCTCCCACCGGATTAAACTGAACAATTGTAGCATTTTTATCAATCTGTTGCGCAATGGCAAGCCCCCATGCATCGTTCCGTAGATTGTAGGGAAGATTAACTACCCTGGCCCAGATCTGCAGTTTGTCGAATTTGAGCTCAGAAGGTTGCACATGCGATTCAAGTTCCTTCAATATCATAGCATTCTTACTGATGTGCCATGGCGAGCCCTCCCAGACACGGTCCCGATCTCTTTTTGATTCGAACTCCGCCACGAACATATTTTCTCCCAGCGGCCGAATCCTTAAACCTCTGGAGATCGTCTAGATGTGAAGCAGTGTCCGATGTAGAACTTTACCCGCAAGCAGCCACTTCGGATCGCCACCCTCCTCCAGATCATTGATCACCAAAGGTGTTGCCTCCTCTTCAGAGATCTCAAGCCTTCCTAGCGCCTCCTCCATCTGCGCCCTAGCAGAGCGCGGGGAAGAAGCACCGCCGTCTCCATGTCCCCCTCGGCCGGTGGATGCCGCCATCCTTTCGCTGATCACCCTTGCGCACCGCCGATCAGATCCACAGGCGCCGCCAGTCCACCGCCGCCTAAATCGCCTCAAGGGTTTTGGAGAAACTCAATAGACTTCCGCAAAGAATCGCCTCAAGGGTTTTGGGGAAACTCAATAGACTTCCGCAAAGAGGGACCGTATTTGCATTGCTCGCATGGCACGGGCAAAGAATGGTAAAGCTGAATCTTACGAATACGAAGTCCCACTGCCACTGTACCCGTGACGAGGTGCTGCTGCTAAGGGCACGCGCGCGCGCGTACACGCGAACAGTAGTGTCACGAGCACGACCGATGGCCATGGCGAGCGGCGACCCGAAGCCGGACGAAAACTACTCCTCCGATGGCGGCGAGACCACCGACGCCGAGTCCTCCGACGAGTCCCCACATCAGCCGCGGAGGGCCCCCCGCGCCAACCCCATCCTGACGCGCCTCTCCGTGTCGCGGAATCCGAGCCCGCTCTCCGCCGCCACCGCGGCGCCTGGGGTCTGCCTCCTCCGCTTCGCCTGGGAGTCGGCCGCCGGTTCCCTCGTCGGCGCCGTCGTTGGATATGGTAACACCGCGGTCCCCTCCACCTCCTCGTTCGTCTCGACACGTCCGTTAGGGTTAGGGCTCTGCGATCTTTGGTCCTGGCTGGCTCCCTTTCTATTCTAGGCCTCTCGTAATTTGATAAGGTTTTTGACGGGCAGGAGATCAGATTTGATTATATTCGATAAGGTTATGTCGGTGTGCAATTGAGCTCTTAGTACTGATTGTCCACACGGTCTATAGTTAGTGTCATTCATAAGGCACTTGATTATGATTTTTCTTTGTTAGATTCGCAGTATAATGTGCCAATGTTGAGGACATTTAGGAGATAAGGCTCAATTGCGGCACACATAGTGTGTTGTTTGGGTTTCGTGCAGCTGATTATAATTACATGTTCAGGATAGTTGAACTTGTAGCAATTTTGTTGAATTTGTGTGACACTGTCACCGAGGATTATGGATTTTACAGTTAACTGCAAATAATTATTCCTCATTAAAAATCACGTGCTTACTGAGATTGAAACATGTGCGAAATCTCAGAAATGTTGGTAAAACCAAATTGTTTTTGCTCCGTGTACCTGATTTAAGGCCTGGCTGCATGCATAGGTACCTATCTGGAAGCTGCAGTGTGTGTTTATTCCTTGCAAAAATAAAATACTTGCTAATGCCGCCAAATGAAAAAATTGTTACAGAACATGTCCGGGTTTTCTCCTAATTTTAGAATACAATATTTGGATTTTGTGTCTTACTATCATCCATAGAAGTTTTTGGATGCCCAAAATCCAAAGCATGTCAATTGTCAAATCTGTTTTACCTAAACCTGGTGATTAATTGGTAGATTAGATGCTCCCGATGTTGCATTCTCATGCAGGGTCTTTCTCGAGGCATGTATGGAGCTTGGTGGCATCTGTTATCATGTTAAGTTGCTCGACATGCATGGGTGATACTTAACCACTGGTCTAATTTTGTATATATAAACCAATTGCTGCTTTGTGCACTCAACCCACCACTGATAGTCGGGCTGTGGCCCAATGAACCAGTCACCAACAAAAATAGCCTATCTAGTTACAGCCGTTACCACCTTGAATATAATAACGTAGATCTTTTATGGAATATGGTAGTGGTCCTAGTGGATCTGGTGGTCATGTCAAATCAATTCAATCATTTAATGCTACCTGTAAATTGGAATTGGTTCAGTCTTGTATGTTCATTGTGCACAATATGTTTGTTTGGCATATGTTCTGTTAGGCTGCCCTGCCGTGTGTCATCCTTCTATTCAAAACACAACAATTATCTCTTTGTTATGTTAACTATATCTGGTGACTTTTTAGGAAAAGGTTTGGTTACTACAAAAGGGTTTAAAGGCTCATTTGCTGACGCTGCCTCTTCTGCTAAGGTATGATGATACATATTTCATTGTTGGATACCAATGTTCATTTCATTTGTAATAGACTTTTCTCGGTTAACCACCATATTGAGAATTTTGTCTGTTGTTCTAGATATTTGCTGTTCTTGCCGGTGTTCAAAGTTTGGTTTCTTGCTCTTTGAGAAAGCTACGTGGAAAGGATGACGGTCTGTCTTTGATGCCCCCCTTAAGATTGTGCTGCCAGCCTGCTACTCCCTCTGTAAAGAAATAAGAGCATTTAGATCACTAAAGTAGTGATCAAAACGATCTTATATTTCTTTATGGAGGGAGTACCTTTTTTGAAGTACTTAGGGTACAGAGTGTTTAAAGTGATAAGGATGACCATTGACTTGTGGATCTTTTGTCTACAGTTATTAACGCAGGAGTTGCAGGCTGTTGCACTGGCCTTGCTTTGAGTTTTCCAGGTAAAGTTATAGCAATGCAATTAATAGCTGGAACTATCTAAATTTACACGTTGTTCCTGCATACCTTGCCCAAAGACTATGGTTTTGACATAGTTTAATGTAGTTTAACAATAAGAGTGAGAATGATTTGCCTGTATTGTTCTAGTTGCCTAGTGTACCTTATTTGGATAAAAATCTTACCTGGTTGGCAACCCCAGTGTTGGCTGCAAACGTGTGCTAGTGTCATGGTGGTTTCTGGAATTGGGATTTGTTCTGAGAGCACACATAGCCTTTTAGTTCGTGGTTAGATATTTTGCATCAGTTGCAAGTTTTATCAGGCTAAAAAATTGATCATTTTGAATTCTCCATCAGTTGCTCACTTGCTTCTGTAATCTCTTGTGGTTTACCGCATGTTGCTAATGATTTCCAAATTAGTTTGGTGTTACATGACACAATATCTTAGTTCTTACAGTTTTGATGTCATAGCTTTTTATTTTGTCTCCTTGGTTTGCCGTACCCCCTTGGATCCATTTATGTCTGCACAATTGCTGGCATGGAGGGTAAAGCACGAACCACAAGTACATGGCTGAACGATACATGATGGTGAGTAAGCCCTCAACCAAAGTAGAACATAGAAAAAAATGGACAACATACATGGGATGGAAAGACACGACGAAGATGAGCAAGAATACAGGAGGGCCTGAAGACAACACCACGCCACAACCAGCGATAAGCAACACCCTCAAGAGGGAAATGGCGTAAAGCGTCGCCGTCGCCGACGGAACGGACAAAGGTTTTCACTTGGAACCCTGGTAGGGGGAAACTGCGACAACATCCTCAAGAGGAAAGTAGCATCCATGGGTTCCATCGCTGCCAGCGACGAAGCGCAGAGCTTTCACCCGGTTGTTACCTTGAGCCACGAAGAAGTAACAAAGTCAGCCGCTCCTACGAAGCCGGGATCTCCATAACCAAATTTGCGCACCTTCGTTGCCACAACAGAGAAGACACCAAGGCCACCCACCGCAACACCTCTCGCCGCACACACGACCAAGAAGCACAACCACCATTGTGGCACCCGTAGACCCGTCGGAGAGCCTACCGACTAGCCTGCCACATGAGGCTGCCGCCTCGGCATCCCTGTCAGAACCTCTTACCAACGGCATAACACGCGGACACGGACGACCGAAGGGAAGAAGACACCTCCCACCTATCCTCACCTTAGAGTCCCACCACAAGGCTGACCGGAGGGGTCCATAGCTGGGCAGCACTGCCGCCACGGCTGCCCAACGAACAATTTTTTATTTGTCTGTTTTCATCACCGGCAACCTGGTGCATGTAGCTCCCGCTTGCGCAGGGTCCAGGGAAGGGTCCGACCAACAATTTATATTTTGCTTCACAATCATGCCAAATAAATAACATCAATAGTCTATACACAATCATATTTTACTAACAAATTTAGAAAGAATCATCAATAAATGGTCCATGGGCATGCACAAATTTACAGTAGTTGCAAAAGGCAAGAACAAGAATGCATAAATTTCCATTTAGGTGATTATCACTAGTCTAGCAAACGCACAAGGGAGAGAGGAGGATGGAGCAGAACCTGATTCTCTTCCGTGGTGTAGCCGCCGCCTGCCAATTCCTCATGTTGTGCCGCTCAACAAATCGGGACGTGCAGCGCCTGGCCGCTGCCCAGCAGGTGAGGCCGCCACCTGCAACCACCAGCCACTGCAACAGCCCATGAGCTGCTGCTCCTTCTGCTGCCTCCGCTCCGCCCAAGCTGGCCTCTACAGCCACCGCCCAGCTGCTTGATCGTCGCCCTGCTTGCACCTAGCCGTGCGCTGCTAGGTTGCCGCCCACTGCTGCTGCACGCCATCACAGAGGAGAGACGAGGGGGAGGCTAGGGAGAGCCGTAGCCGGAGAGGGAGAGAGGTGGGTGTGCTCGCCGTCGTCGCAGATCCAGAGAGGGAGAGACGCTAAAACGAGCGTTCCGCTCGGCGCTCGATTTGGAGGTATCGCTTGGTTCGGCATAATCAGGGAATATGCCATTCCCTGTTCGACAGATCAAATACTGGAATGGACCTTGGGTGCGGAACCGACCCACATTACATTCCACTTGCTGACCCCAACCAAACAAACCCTGAGCGGCGCCGCCGGGAATGCTTCCGCCGCACCACGGAAGACATCAAGTGGCGCCGCCACTACCCTTGAAATTCCAGCACCCCGACCCACATTACATTCCACTTGGTGACCCCAAACAAACAAACCCTGAGCGGCGCCGCCGGGAATGCTTCCGCCGCACCGCGGAAGACATCAAGTGGCACCGCCACTACCCTTGATATTCCAGCGCCCCGGCCCATCGGAGCTGGCCCGTATCTGATCCCACGCGTGAGGAGGTGAGGAGCCCCGCCTCTGCCAGGCTTTGCTCAGTCACGCCCTCTGGCGGCGGCAGGGGAGGAGGAGGAGCCCGGCGGCTAGGGTAGGAGGAAAAAACAGTTCTTCCTTATCGTATCATCTCTGGCATGTACAGATTAACTCATCCATACCAGTGATCATTGTACGGATATATATTTGCTGTTGGTTGGTCATTTATTGTACGGATATAAAACTGAGAAGTCAACTTCTCTCTTTGCTTTTTGTAGGGAGTGGGGTAGGAGTTAGTGTTTCTGTTTTCGCTCCTGTAGTATAAATAAACTGCTTCGTATGTATTGATCACCTCAGTACCATATTTTCTGCTGTCTGTTGCAGGTGCACCGCAAACTCTGATTCAGAGCTGTCTGGCCTTCGGAACTTTCTCGTGCATCATAGAAAAGCTCAACAGACAGCAACCTGCACTTGCTCTACCGTCAGCCCCTGGCCTGAAGAACCTGAAGGCTGGTCCGAGTGTTCTTCCCCCGTTCACGCTTAACATGCCGCACAATGCGATGGAAGGTTTCTCTTCGTTTCAAAACTTTTTGTCAAAGTTCCGAGAAAGCTGAACAACCTGGAGGCATGATGGTAGCTTCACCCATTACATACTTCGATTTCTGTCCATGTAAATGCATCAAGCTGAGCTTTTTGTTTCCAGTTTAGTGTATCACGAAGGATGATCATTCTACTCTGCATTTGAACAGTTTTGCAAATTACCCTCCAGAAGGAAAGCAGCTTAGCTTGTGTCCAACCTGATGAATAATCGTGTATGACCTGGGCAGCAGATTGCCTGAACCTTTGTGATAATCCTTTGCTAGCGAATCCTCTTGTATATGACGGGTACACAGTAATGTTTTGTCAGGTCTTCGAATAAGACTAGACTGGTAATTTCCAAGGATTGTCTTTTTATTTAAATTTTTTTTAAGAGTATGCAATTACATACCACTATGTTTTGTACGTACCACCATCTATCCTCCCAATCTGCAAGGAATAAATCGTAATCCTCCCAATCTGCAAGGAATAAATCGTAATTCCACGGAATAGAAAAGAGGCTCTTTACCATCTATCCTCCTAATCTGCAAACCAATTAGAATTGATACATATCATTCCATTTCAATTACTAAAGCTCATCTTCAATTTTGGAAGCGAATGACTACTCCCTCCGTTCCAAAATAAGTGTCGATGATNTAGTACAAAATTTGTACTAGTTTAATACAAAATCTGCGACACTTATTTTGAGGCGGAGGGAGTAGTTGGCAATTTTGTTTCCGAAGAGAAATGCATTGCATGCAATTTTGACCACTTTGGATCATTCCCTCTAAACAAAAATGCCAGTGATATTTCTCTGAATGCAGTGTGCTGATAATTAGTACTCCTTTTCTATGCACTGAATCAGTATTAAAAATTGCAACCATTTTATTAATATGTACATACACACAACCATCAATTAGATTCAGATACAAAAACTAGTGAAAATTCAGAAATCGAAAAACATGTAAAATGAGATCTGGCCATTTGAGCGGCATGATTTCTCTTGGTGACATGCAACATGCAGCCACTTTCTACTCCCTCCGTTTCTAAATATAAGTCTTTTTAAAAATTTCACTACAGACTACATACGAAATAAAATGGGTGAATCTACACTTAAAATATGTTTATATACATCTGTATATAATCTGTAGCGGAATCTCAACAAAGGGAGTAGGTGATTATGCAGCATGCATGGATGGCCAGGAGACTGGGCGGAGAGTTTGTCACGAAAACTGTTTTTGGCTTTAACCTTCACTTTGTTGTGTTTCCTCTCTTTGTTCTTTCCTTGGTTAAAACTTCGATGTGAGAAACCGGATTGCCTCCTTCCATGATCTGCACAAAGGCATAATAAGAATACTTTTTTTCCCTGTGAATACGCATTGTTGCGTATCATTTCATTGATAGGTAGAGTGAACGTACATGGAGCCGCTCGAGGGGGCGTACACAAATCGGCGTCCCTAAGAACGTAACATGAGCATGAAGGAGTTTGCTCAGCCTCGGTACACTGATTTTAGACTATAGGAATCACTACAACTAGCCTTTTGCTCCGGCCCGTGCCCAAAGCCTAGCCTCCTCTTGGATGGTGCGGACGAGCTCATCGGTAGATGGCCGAAGGTTATCGAAGAGAGCGACGTTCCGGTGTTTCCAGATATTCCATGCGGTTAGGGCTATAAGAGAGTTGAGGGCCCTCGCAAGCTTGCCGGAGAGGTGGACCACCAGGGGAAGAAGCTTGCGCCGGAGTTTGGCAGGGGCACCGGGAGGCGGCACTAAGATAGGATTGTATGCCAGGTTATCTTCGAGAAGACGCATTGGACAAGAAGATGGTCCATGGTCTCATGCTCCTGGCAGCAAAGCTTGCACAGGGGGTCATGTGGCAAACCATGACGCGCTCGCTGTTCTGCCGTCCAACAGCGATCTAGGGAGGCCAACCATAGGAACAACTTGGCGTTCATCGGTGCCCAACACTTCCAAATGGGCCGCCAAAGGGCGCGGTGGTGGATCCGAGGAAGAGGGCCTTGTAGGCAGAGCTAGCCGTGTATTGCCCGCTTGATGTCCACTTCCAGGAGATCTTGTCAGGCCCAACGGAGAGTTGGACATGTTGGATTCGCCGCCACAAGTCAAAGAATTTAATGGTGGCGGGCGGTCCCAGGGAACCATGGATGTCGCTAATCCAAGCCTTGTCGGAGATTCCATCATACACCAGCATGGTACGTCTCCACCGGCGTGGTATGTGAGGGAGAAGTTTTGGTGCGATCTTAGCGATGGACTGACGCTGGAGCCAATGGTCACACCAGAACTGGCATGTCTTACCGTCCCCCAGGTCCAGGAAGTGGAGACGCGAAAGAACTTGCTGGCCTCCTCGTCTCTGGGGAGTTGCAGGTGGATCCAAGGGTGATAGGGGTCAGTGGCTTGCAACCAGAGCCAGCGTGCTCTTAGCGCAATGCCCGTACGGTGCAGGTCACACATGGCTAGGCCTTCGAGCTCGAGTGGTCGAGAGATCTTTGGCCAAGTGATGAGGCAGCATCCGACCTTGGCGTCCTTGCGGCCGTGCCACAAGAAGTCACGAACCATGGTGGCAATCTTCCTAAGGATTGGACGGTTTATGGCCATGGCAAGAAGTATGTGCATCGACATGGCCGTGAGCACATGGCGAACAAGGGCGAGACGCTCTCCGCGCGATAGGAGGGTTGCTTTTCATGTAGCGAGCTTTTTGACCAGTTTGTCCACAAGCAGTAGCAACGTCGAGACATGGATCTTCCGGATCGATAGTGGCATTCCAAGGTAGGGTACCGGGAAACTTGTCACCGCGCATGATAGTGTGGTCGCGACGGTGTCCACCACGTTGGGGCACACTGGATCGGGGTCACCAAGCACTTCAAAAAATTGGTGCGGAGGCCGGAGGCGTCCCCGAAGATGCCCACAAGATCTTGGATGGTGGCCAGCTCCGTGGGATCCAGGTGACAGAAGATAACCACATCGTCCGCGAAGAGGGATATGCTCGACGCTGCGTGACGTGTGGTCAGGCGTTCTAGCATGCCGGCAGACACGGCGTGTTGCAAAAGTTTGTTGAGCTTGTCGATGACGATCGTGAAGAGTAGGGGTGACAGGAGATCGCCTTGTCGTAGTCCGCAGGCGTGATCCAAGGGCGAGCCTTGGTTTCCGTTGAGAAGAACGCGGGTGGAGGTCGTGGATATGAGAATAGAGATCCGTTCACACCAACGCCTACCAAAGCCGAGGTGCACCAAGGCCTTGAGGAGAAAGTTCCATGAGACGATGTCGAAGGCCTTCGCAATGTCCAACTTCAGTAGAACCCTTGGCGCCTTGAGGTTGTGGAGGAGCCGGGTGGTTTGCATCTCCTAGCAATAAAGGCACTCTGGTTGACGGAGAAAATTTCCCCCATCTGAGGCGCGAGCCGAAGGGTGATAACCTTAGCAAACAACTTTTCTAGGATATGGATCAAACTTATGGGCCGGTAATCCGTAAGTGTTGCCGCGTCGGGTCCCTTGGACAGTAGCAGTAGTAGGGCCTCGTTGAGCTTGTGGAACCCGTGTCCGTTCATGGCATAGAGCTTCTCGAAGGCCGCACAAATGTCACTCTTGATGATTGGCCAACACTCGCGAAGGAACTCCGACATGAACCCATCCGGTCCGGGTGCCTTGCCGGTGGGCATTTTCTTGATAGCGTCCCAAATTTCATCTTCGGAGAAGGGCCGATCGACCTCGGCCAGGTTGAAACGTTGGTCCTTTATGGACTCCAAGTTTATGGAGTGGTCGCACGAAGTGGAGGAGCCAAGGATGGTGGTGAAGTGCTCGTAAGCAGCACGGGACATGGCTATCTCGTCGGAGAGGGTATCATCCCCCACACGCAGGCTCATGATCCGGTTCTTCTTGCTCCCATGCGTCACGTGGATCTTGAAGAAAGCCGAGTTGATGTTGCCCTCGCGAAGCCAACTAATCTGGGATCATTGATGGGCTATGAATCTCTCGAGGGAAGCGAGGCCGAGTTAAGAACGTCTCAGCTCACATCGCAACCAGCTCTCGACCGGAGATAGTGGGTGAAAGTCTTGAGCCAAGTTGATATGATAAATGAGCTCTCGCGCCATGATCAACTGAGAGGAAATATGACCAATGGATTGGGATCCCAAGCACTGTAGGCGTCGGGCAGTGGCCTTGAGAGGAGAGTATATGCGTCGGAAAGGGTCATCTTCGGGGGAAACCGAGCTCCAAGCCTCCTCGACCGTCTCCATGAAGCCATCCACGTTCACCCAGAAGTGCTCGAAATGAAATCTTCGCTTGCCATGTGGCCCCATCGAGCAATCAAGAACCAATGTGGCAGTGATCGGAGGCGGACGAGGATAGGCAGTGGAGAAGGTGCTGCGGATGGCTTGACTCCCACGAGGGGGTGCAAAAGACCCTGTCGTTACGGATGGGGGTCGGGTTTTGCTGCTCGTTGGACCACGCGTACCGCCTGCCATGCATGTAAACGTCGCGTATGGCATGGTCAGATATGAAGCGTCGACAAATCTGCTCATCATGTCATGGTTTATCCACCCATTATTCTTGTCGGTGGTCGAGGCTATCATATTGAAATAGCCTCCCAATAGCCAAGGCCCCACCATGGTTGCATGGAGGTCGTGTAGCTCATAGATGAATGCGAGCTTGTCCGCCTTGTCTTGGGGGCCATAAACGTGGGTAATCCACCAAGGGGTCGCACCCGAGGTGGTGGGTACCAGGGAGAGGCGTGGTTGGAACCAATCGAGGAGTTGGAGGGAGTGATATGGTCGGAGCGCCAGGCCAGGATGATGCCGCCCCCTGGTGCCATCCGCCGGTAAGCACTAAGCAGTAGTGATCCGCGAAGCCAGGCCCGAGAGTTTCCATGACAAGCGCAGGCGAGACCGAAGCTACTTTAGATTCCAAGATACATACAATGGCGAAGGATACATGGGAGATAACACTTCGAACGACAGCTCGTTTCACCCTGCAGTTGAGTCCTCCAGCGTTCCAAAAAAAACATTGTGGTCTTCATCCATCAAAGCATGGGGGGGCATTGACGATACGGGGCCGCGCATACATAGATAGACAATGATCAACCATGATGGGGACGTCGGCTGGCTGTAAAATAGGCTCGGTGGGACGCGCCATCCGTAAAAATCTGCGAACGTTTGCACCACTTCACTGGTGAGTGGACGGTCGAATAGCTGCTTGTACTTCTCCAGGATCTCGGCAAAAATTTGCTCATCTTCCCCTAGGGGGCCAAGCGGCATAGGAGCACCCATTTATCTTTGGTCTCGAAATCAAAGCCCCGGTCGTTCTTGGTGATCCGGCCGCTCTGACACGGCGTAAAGTTCGGCGACATCTTGCCCCGCTTGCGTCTGGCAGGGGGTGTTGGCAGGACCGGATTCAAGTATGGAATCGATGAAGCCAAGGACGTGCTGGGGCACGGGGCATGAAGCAGTGTCATTGGACGTGTGGGGTGGAATTTGGTGGAGTAGTGACACGATTAGCGGCATGCATTGACATCCATCCAGGGGACTGCAATGGGGTCCGTTATCTGCACGACACACGACAAGAGGCAAGTCATGATTAACTGTGGCGCTGGCTGAGCGAGCAGGCGATGGAGGTGCAGGCTCGGTGCACAGGGGATCCGCTGCGAGGTAGTCCGGGTGGGTGGGCATGGCGGAGCCCTCTGCCTGGGGATCCACAGGCAGGGTCACCATGCCCCTGTCCATGCCAGCCGTCTCTGGGTGGCAGTTGCATAGAGGGCAGTAGGAAGACCAGGGGAGCCTTCTGATTCATCTTTCATGCCCGCGTCGGGTGGTGCCATCAAAAGAAGCAAGGGGGGCAAGCAGGGTGAGGGTGGATCCGATGCTGCATGGCCCTGTGTGTTGTTGGCATCATCACCGTCAGTAGCGAGATCAGGGGCGCGCATGGCTGGCGAGCCGGACGCAATGGGGCCAGCCGGCGTAGGAGTTTGAACACGCAGGGTCCGATCGTTGTCCGCTAGTTAGAGTGTAGCGGCTGGTGCGTCACCTGAGCTTGTGCCTCCCTCGAATGTCACCTAGTGCATCCCCAGGCTTCTAGGGTCTTTTCTGGTCCAGAAAAAATCACTATAAAATTCATCAAGTTTGGACTTCGTTTTGTATGGTTTTTCTGCAAAACAAGGAAACAAGCAAAAAAAACAGAAACTGTTACTAGGCACTAAGTTAGTAGGTTAGTCCATAAAACCAATATAAAATAACATATAAAGCATATAAGATTGGTAATATAATAGCATGAAAAAATAAAAAAATGACAGGTTGGAGATGTATCAACCTGCACCGAGAACTTGCACCATCTGTTAGCAGATAGCCCCAGAACGCGAGGAGACTTCAGGTTTAGCCATTGATTCATCACTGGCCTGAAGGCCTCCGGGATGACAAGCATGGCAATGTCTTCCACATCCTTGATGGGCACGTAGAACCTCAGCGGCTCTGTGCCCCTCATCATGGCCAAGCCTAGGTCTACGTCCAATGACCAATGGATGGCTCATCACGGCGATCCTGGCCGACACATCCACCCTCTTGACCCACGATGATATCCTCAGCATCCTCCGCACCAGCAATGACCTACGCCCCCACTGATGATGTCCCTCTCCACCTTCACGACCTTGCCAGTTCAGTGGGAGCGCATCATACTATGATCATGCAATTGGGTGGAACACGGTCATAGGAACTGCCATGATCTACCAACTTCCCAACATGCATGCACCTTTGTAGGGCATTGCTATGACAGTGCCCAATTGCACTAATCATTGGCAGTTACCCATGGGTGGTGCTATGATTTGATCATAGCATTGCCCAGGTGCAATCGCCACTGATCATGGCAGTTGCACTTGGGTGGTGCTATGATCATAGCATAACATTGCCCAATTGCAAGTACCACTGACCATGACAGTTGTAATTAGACAGTGCTATGACCAAAACTGCACAGAATGCATTCACATTTGTCCTACTACTATTTATAGCATGCATATGCCCTGTCCTACTATGATCATGCAAGAACGTAGCACCTATATGATCATGTACACAGACTATATGTTCATGTACACACCCTAACTAGCATTGTGATTCTACCAACAACCTAGCAACCATTCTCATTACAGCAACACCATAACCAGCATTGTTATTCTACCAAGAACACCCTAACCAGCACTATGATTCTACCAAGAACATCCTAACTATAAATGTAGCATTGTCGAGTGTAGGGCAGTAGCATGAACATCCTAACTACCAATCTAGCATTATATTGTTGTCACCGGCAATCGATTAGATTCAAATCGAATCAAATCCAATCCAATCCACTTCAATCAAATCCAATTGATTTGAAACTAGGCAAAAAAAACTAACTACTAATGGGAGCACACACAACAAATTGCTCATCGGAGCGGTTTTCGGTGAAGGGAACGCCAGCCACGGACCAAACCCTAGCGGCATTGGGGATCCGCTTGGCGCCAATCCGAGGGCCCTCACCACTTGAGTTGTGCTCCTCATGACGCGCGTGATGGAGGAAGAGGGCCCACCTCGATGCTCCGGCCACGCTCCCTCGATCTGGCCCAAAGCAAGGGGAGAAAACCCTCGAACAAGGGTAAAGAAACATGTTCGGGCATGACCAATGGGCTTCCCGCCAGCGGTGCCATCGCATTCGTTGTGCTTCCCTCCGTCGACGCACCCCAAATGATTACCTCTAGAGCTGGAGCCGCATTGACTGGCACGATAGTGCTTAGTGTGTCAATGGCCACTGACCGTGGCCTGGTGCATATGGGGGACAACTCTCGAATTGCCGCCATGAGCTCAATGCCTGGCCAGGCCATGCCGAGCACCCACTGGTCTTGGATGGCATTGCTGCTAGCGAGGATGAGGAGGAGGGGTAACGCAGATGGAGTGTCGACCATCAAAGAGCACGAAGGGGCGGTGAGAGAGATAGGGAATGTGCTGGGAATGCGACTGGGTGGGGAGTTATACGACGTCGCGTCGTCTCCCATGTTTCTTGACACATGTAGGCAAGAGCAATGGGTGGCTGGAGCGAGCCTGCCTCGCGAAAAACAGCCGATTCAATTTCCTGACACATGTAGGCAAGAGCAATGTGTGGCTGGAGCGAGCCTGACTCACGAAAAATAGCTGATTCAGCCGTTCCCCCTTAGTGATGCAGAGAATCCCACCATCATCCCCATGGAGTCTATGCCACCACTTCAAGCACCAAGTGGACCTATGACAAGACCTCGAACACGTGCCATCAAAACTAAGGTGAACTCCCTCCTATTTGAGCTAGATATGAATACCCAAGGAACTTGGATGCTACCTCACAACGAAACTCTATGCATCATTAGGTACAAGGAAGACATGCACCAAGTCACTAGGAAGGAAATACAAGGCCAAGAGGAGGAACTCCAAGGAAGCACGAAAGAAGAAGCCCAAGATGCAGCCAAGAAGGAAACTACACGCGACCCCATGCGCACGGCCTCCCAGGACCCCCTGCGCACGAGGGTAACCGAATCTCTGGACACCCCGTGCGCACGGGACCAAAAGACCCCGTGCACACGGGCCCTCCACTGTAGCTGTTGGAGCCCCAGTGCACACGGCCGTGTACCGTGCACACGGGACCCTGATACGTCTCCAACTTATCT